>BPLR01015910.1:0-131008 GCA_021605095.1 Caerostris extrusa
TTTTAACGCTAAGCCAAGATACTGCTTTAAATTGAATTCAAATATAAAAAAGGATAGTCCATCTTTTAACTTTTATTAAGTTAAAAAGATGGACTATCCTCCTATTTGTCCAGCATTTTGCCACATACTATTCATCATTCAATCCCATTATTTACCATTCTAACTATTATTCATCATTTCATCCGTTTAATTTCTGAAGGAGTGAATAAATTTTTTTTAAAAAGTATAAACTCAAAATTTTCCATTCCTTTAAAATGGGAAAGCTAAAAAGCAATATCTCAAGATCTTGAACTTTTTAGAGATAAATCTTTCAGAACAAACCATAAATTCTCCGTCATTTGAAATTTGAACTGTTTCTTTGCTACATTTTTGTTTTGGCCCCATATTTTCTTCAATATATCGAGATATTTTCGAAATTTAATCCTATCAAAGATATTCTTTTGAAGCACAAAGAGGTTTAGTAGGAGTACGTTTGGAAAATATATTTCAACCATGTCGTCGTTTTTAGGATGTTGAAACTTTGCAGTGAAAGGTATAAAGAAATAAAATAAATTTTGTAAATAATGTTGAATTATTTAACCTCTTCAACGACAAATTTCCTAGTTGAAAAAGCTGGATTATTATTTTGTCGATCGATTACGTTCGATGTCTTGAATAACGAATAATAAATATTCATTTTATATCGACAACTATAGTGAAATAGGAAATTTTATGTTAAAAAAAAAAAGACGAAATAATATGCGCGTTAAATATTATTTGTGAATTATTTATGAAAAAGTTCATGCATTCAAGATATATGAAATCTTTAAATTTTTTCTTAAAAATTGTAAAAATGTTATTGTGTTCGTCTAACAATGTTTATTCTCTGGAGATCTTGGAAGAATTTGCATTCATTTTTCTGACTAATATAGTCTAATATTAGGCTATTTATACAGCAATGTTATTGCATGAAATAAAATATTCGTATTGTTGATGTATGACTTATATGTATTTTTGATATGGACATTTTTTAGAAATTTGCAGTAAATAATTTTTACAGATTTGAACTAAACTCCAGAATAATTTCAATTTTATGAATACTAAAAATACACATATGTGTTAGTAATGGTTTAATTTCTGTTAATGTTCAGCTTTTTTATTATTTAATACTTCAAAAGCTATTTTTAAGCTTCTTTCAATTTAAAGAAGTCCATATCTTCTATACCGACTATGTTAAAATGGTCATGTTTGATGTACTTTTCTCAGATTGTAACATATTTTAGCAAATTAAATTTTAAATTAAAATTTTTTATTTATTTATTAAATTGCTCACTTAATTTTTTCTCATACGATAATATTGAACAAAAACTAACTTTAATTATGAATTTAATCTACACTAACTATTTTTAAAACAAATATTTTCAGGTTAAAATTGATATTTGATATTAAATGTTTATTATAATGACACGAATTTTTTTCTGTAAATAAAATTATTCTTTTTGTTTCCAGTATTAAAAATTAGAGAATAAAACGATATTTGAAGCTTTTACCATATTTAAAATAGCTTAAAATTAATTTTTTATTTTTTTCTCATTAAAATTTTTAAAATTTCCATTTGAACGTTCATAATATAATTTATTATAGCTATTAAATCACATACACAATATCACATTCAATATAACGTATAGTTTCAAAATCATAGCTTTGAAGATGTTTGTCATAAATATATTTAATTTTTTAATTATTAAAAATATGTGTATTTTAAATTCTTTAAAAGAAATTTACATTTTTTCACTTAAAGTCGAAAATAAATGCTTTTGAATATTATTAAAATATAAATTTAAAACTTTTATGATCTGAAGCATTTTAATGAAGAAAATTTTTTTTATATATAACCGTTATTTAAATTGGATTGCGAAAAAGTTTTTAATGCTATATTGTTTCAAATTGAATCGAAATAGAAAAATAGAAAATATAGAAATCCTATTTGTCCAGCATTTTGCTTCATACTATTCATCATTCCATCCCATTATTTATCATTCTAACTATTATTCATCATTTCATCCGTTTCATTTCTGAAAGACTGAATAAATTTAAAAAAAAAAAAAACTTAAGTCTCAAAATTTTCCATTTCTTTAAAATGGGAAAGATAAAAAGCAATATCTAAAGATCTTGAACTTTTAGAGATAAATCTTTCAGAACAAACCATAAATTCTCCGTCATTTGAAATTTGAACTGTTTCTTTGCTACATTTTTGTTTGGCCCATATTTTCTTCAATATATCGAGATATTTTCGAAATTTAATCCTATCAAAGATATTCTTTTGAAGCACAAAGAGGTTTAGTAGGAGTACGTTTGGAAAATATATTTCTACCATGTCGTCGTTTTTAGGATGTTGAAACTTCACAGTGAAAGGTATAAAGAAATAAAATAAATTTTGTAAATAATATTGAATTATTTAACCTCTTCAACGACAAATTTCCTAGTTGGAAAAAGCTGGATTATTTTTTTTTGTCGATCGATTACGTTCGCTGTCTTGAATAACGAATAATAAATATTCATTTATATCGACAACTATAAAGTGAAATAGGAAATTTTATGTTAAAAAAAAAAAGACGAAATAATATGAGCGTTAAATATTATGTGTGAATTATTTATGAAAAAAAAGGTTTTGCTTTCCAGATACATAAACTCTTTTATATTTTCTTGAAAATTGTAAAAATTTTCTTGTATTCGACTAACAATATTTATTGTCGTAAGATCTTGTAAAAATTTACATTCTTTTTCTGACTAATAACATCTAACATTATACTATTGACACATAAATGTTTATATATAAAAATATTCTCATTGCTGTTGTATATGTATTTTGACATATGACATTTTTTTGCGAAATTTTACAGTAAATAATTTTAACTTAATGTAGGAATAATTTTACTTTTATGACAATTAAAACCCCACATATGTGTTACTAATGTTTTTAATTTGTGTTAATGTACTGATTTTTTACAATTCAGTTTTTTAAAAACTATTTTAAATATCAATTTAAAGAAGTTCATATCTTCTATACCGACTATGTTAAAATGCCCTTGTTTAATATACTTTTTTTCAGATAGTAAGATATTTAAAAAAATTGCTTTTTTGTATACTAAAATCTTATATAGCAAAAAGATAAAGAGCTTTTTAGGAAACAATTCGAAATTTGTTTTTTTTTTAGTTGGCATTTGTTTTAACTGAAGTTGCTCTAAAACAAATAATTCCCCGAATATAATTAAAAAGTTCGTTTATAAAACACAAACTCAACCATCAAAACTTTCTCCTCTCCAGTAGTTGCTAATCGGAAAATCAAACCCATTCCTGAAGACAAACTTAATTCAAAGGATTTTTTGTCTCAGAGAAAAAAAAACCCAATTCAGAACAATGAAAAATTTAAAAACATCTACACCATCATAAAGTCAGAGTCGGAATCAACATTTATGTCTAAATTTCCTCTAATAACGAGCATGTAGCGGAAGAAATATATCGTAATCCACTATCTATATATCGTATCCATATGTATATTTTAATTCTAATTAAATTACAGCTGGAAATTTTTTACATTTTTGGCATGTGAATAGCTAAGTTTTTTTAACAAATTTTATCAAGTAATTTTTAATAAATATTTCCTGAAAAAAAGTTCAAGGGATTCTTTAACTTAATCTCTTTCATCACTGAACTATATAGAATATTGCAATTTGCATGCGCAGATTTTTCCAAAACTGGCCCCTGTGCCATTAAACCACATAAGCCAAACCAACATACCTAAAAATCATCGGATATAATCTACTTAAGGTATTTATAGGCAACGTGTTAAGCTCATTTGTACAATAATGCAGAAAAAAAAAAAAAAAGTTAAGAATTTTATACTGATAGATCTCACTTTGTCTTATATGGTGTAGATTTAAAAGCATAAAATCATCCCTTTCATCACTGAACTATATATATAATATTGCAATTTGCTTGCGCAGCTTTTCCAAAACTGGCCCTTGTGCCATTAAAACCACACAAGCCAAACCAACATACCTAAAAATCATTCAGTAAAATTTACAGTTCATAAGGTATTTATAGACAGCCTAGTAATCATATGTGTACAATAATTTTGCAGAAAAGGTACAAAGATGTTAAGAATTTTATTCTGACAGCTCTTTGTTTCTTGTTTACTGTAGATTTAAAATCATGTAATTTTTTAGAAATAATGCTTTTTTAATTTTTCAGGTTACAAACCTTTGTTTGTTTTGCAGCATTTTTCTAATAGGAAGAGTTTTGGCATTTCATTCTCAGGAGAGGGGAATGTATATTATTTGACAAGTATATAATAACCCATCACTCAAATATGACAGCAGACAAGCAGTATTGTGGGTAGTTATATTACATGAAAATTAGTATAGTGTACTAAAGAGAGAACATCCTGTCACTCAAATCTGATAGCAGATATTCTGTATCATGTATTATGAGACTACAGATTGAACTGCAGAGATAACTACAGATTGAGTATGAACTATGCCATGAATAGTATAGTTGTTGTTCCATCGTGATTGGTGATAGACCACGAGCAGAGAAATGTCTACTCGAATGAGAAGTGAGGGAAGCTGACCACCCCTCTTGCAGGACTGTTTTTTTTTTTGTTGAAGAACAGAGAGAATTCTGCGACGAGTCGACCAGAAGTGTTGTTTTTCTTTTTTTCTCTGAAGTGACTGAATAGGCCGGAGTTTCCGCCTGTCAAAAGGAAATCCTTGTGGCGCCGGGATAATTGATCACACAGTGTGATAATTTAAGGTCTGCCCCCATACCAGAAAATTAGATTCAACGTATACTCGACAACTCGGAAAATCTCCGATTTTGGAGTGAGCTGCACTTGTGATTTACTCGTGCACTTGTAATAAAAGTTATATTTTTAATTTTTATTTCTTTGCATAATAATCCAGAGTTCATTAATTATATATCTGTATATACATATAGTGTTTGTAAATAAAAATTAAAATGTTCCCATGAACCTGAAAGGGATCATCTTCTTGAAGCCGTTATAGGTCTAATAAGGGCTGAGACGTTACAGTGTTTTAAATACATGAATGTGATATCATCTGAATGTATATATTTTTCTATAAAGGCGATTTATGTCTTTTATAGTTAAAAAAGGCAATGTTAAAAATTTTTAAATTATATGTAGTAGGACAATAGCATTGATTTTTGTATGTGTTAAAAGTCATCGAAAAACTGAAGTCTGTTATCAACAATTTTCCTACAATTTACCTGGGATCAACAATGTCCACCCCTATGATTTACAATGTACCTTAAATGTTTTAAATTATGCAAAACAGCCCTTTTACTTGACGTAACACGCAATGGCTTTTATTTAGAAACAAACTGGCCTTTTCAGAACTTGTAATAATGTGTAGAGCAATGCCCCCTGGTGCACATATGATGCATTCGTCTTCTGAAGCTTTAAAAGAACACCACCATTTCACCTTCAATTGCTTCAGGTCAACAGCTAAATAAAGAAATGAAACAAAAAAAAAAATCTTTAGGGTTTCTAAATTTATATTTTTATTTTTTGCCGCAAGTGTCTTTATAGGTGTTGCTTAAATACACAGACTGTTCATTATTTATAAGGGCACAGAAAATAACTATACACGCCAGCTTCGTGATGGAAATTTAAATTGGTAGACTTCCTCCATTACTTTTAAAAAGTCCATTCAATCAATCACTGGAATACATAAAGACCATGAAAAATACCGCCAAAGAAGGAAGCTCTCATTTCAAAGTGAAAGATGTGAAAAACATTTTTAAGACAAAAGCTCAAACATAAAGGATTTACAGCACTACATTGAAACATAATTTTAAAAATTAATTTTTACTTAATACTCACTTTTAAGATGTTTTGATACTTTTACTCAAACAATAAATTTAATGTTTATTATAAAAACCGTAAACAAACGTCAATTTTAATAACATATGTCATGTCAAAAACATTCGCCCTCAAAATTTCGTACTAACTGCAAAAAGTAGAAGATCATGTACTTTTTTGTTTTTAATGTATTATCCTCGAAATTGGTTTTCTATTTTAAAAACAACAGCAACAAACTGATCAACAACAACAAGCAATTTTCAATTTACTAAGTTCTCATCTATACAATTCACTCGCTATTCTAATTAAAAAGAATAGATGAACAAATATTTTGTGTTGTAATTAAAGATTTGATGAAAGATTAAAACAAGCAACATTGATCTGGATTAGCTTTTTGATTTAGTAAAAAAAGCCAACAATTAAATACTAGAAAAGCCTTTTATTCAGTCATTTTTATTTCATTTAGATCAGATATCTCCATTGATTCAAAATAATTAAGCTTTTTAGATTTTGATGAAAGATTAACACAGGCAGCATGATATGGCTTAACTTTTGATTTAGTAAAAAAGCAAACAGTAAAATACTGGAAAAGCATTTTATTCAGCAGTTTATATTTGATTACAGATCAGATATGCCTGTATGTATGTTATTTATTTTTAGTAAAAAAGGAAAACAGTAAAATACTAGAAAAGCATTTCATTCTGTAGTTTCTATTTGATTACAGATTAGAAGATCAGATAGCTCCATTATTAGCCTCTCCGTTGCTTAAAATTAATTTTTTTTAGATTTTGATAAAAAATTAAAATAAGCAACATGATATGGCTTAGAGTTTTGATTTAGTGAAAAAAACAAACAGTTAAATACTAAAAAAGCATTTTATTCAGTAGTTTTTATTTTATTAAGATGAGATATCTACATTGCTAGCATCTCCATTGCTTTAAATTAATTAATTTCTTTTACATTTTGATGAAAGATTAAAAACAAGCAATGTGATATCTCTTAGCTTTTTTGATTTAGTAAAAAAAAAAAAAAGCAAAGACATCAAATACTAGAAAAAGCATTTTATTCAGTAGTTTCTTGTTTTATTACAAATTATAAGAACAGATATCACCATTGCTAGCTTACGGTTTTATGGAGGGATATATAAGTATGGCCATTTCATGGGGTCCAAGTATCCAGAATACTTGGATCTCAGTTGCTACATATAAAAAACGGTTATGGTTTCTCTAAGTCTCACATAAAAGAACTTTAAAAAAAACTTAAATAGGCTTACGAATTTCTATTTTTCATGTTCATGCACACTTTTTACTGGACTAAGATGAATAATAAAAAACGGTTTTTACGCACTTTCACAATCCTACAAATCGTAAAATCTATCGAAAATATAGCAATAGTAAAACGACTCGTTTTTACATAATACTCTAAAGTTGTTTAAACCATGAACCAAATTTAAGGCCCTATAAGAATATTTACCAAGAAAGAATATTTACCAGGGTCAATTGCCCCATGGATTTTTACAAAAATTCAATAATCAAAGTCAAACCATGAGACAGCATTAGTTACTATATTTAAAAAAATATCAACCAAAGTCAATAGCCACAACTGTCGTAATCTTTGGCAATACGCTTTACAATTATTAATTTATCCATGTACATATTTTCCTGGGCACCTGATGGCAAGTGACTAGAGTAGGCAGGTAAAGGGTTTGATTCCCGGTTGTGCCAGGAATGTTTGTGGTAGTTCGGAATCCACTTTAAACCCTAGCTGTTGGGCGTAGAGCTGACAACCCCGCCCCGTAAAAAAGAAAAACGTCTCCTGTTCGTGCCAGGCAGTGGGCATTGGCCTACCATGGGGCTGTTGTGCCAATGAAGAAGAAATATTTTTTTAATTCTCCATATGTATAATTCAAACATTGTTCAGTTGTTTTTAAGATGACTTTATTAAGGATGTATGCTTTAAATGCATTGATGCTACATTGAAGTAGTTCCTTATTGTAATATCATTAAAAATTTGAACTCTTAAAAATTTAAACTCACGTGGGTAACTCTGAAACTGCTAAATCTCTACCTTGCCTTTGGTATCACAGGCTTCAGGTGTGAATGTCTGGCGGTGGCATGGTTTGAAAACGACTTTAAACTGTAGGTCCCGGTCTGATTAGCCCTCTTGTGTACAAGATGACCGTAGATTGACGACCCAAACCAAGCTACCTTTCTAGTGCCAAGTGACTTTGGTTCAAAGTGTCTGTCAATTGGAAACAACTATATATCATATTTTAACTATATTAATTTTTAAAAGCTATTGAAAAACATTTATCACTACCAGAATTTTTACATTAAATTACTTAATTTTAGTGCTTTGTTGAAAATTTTGAGGTTACCTTTCACTAAAAATGTTTTCTTTCTTTCACAATTCATTTATTAATAAACAAAAAAAAAAATGCATCAAAAGTACAAATGTTGATTTGTTTGGAGTCAATTAGAACTAAATTTTTTGTTATTTATTTTTTATTTTATATAGTGATTGACTTAAATTGATGACATTCAAGCTTAAAAAAATTTCATAATATTATAATATTAAATTTAGTTTAATTTGTCGCTCTGCAGTCATTTTTTGCACATTTAGCGTACAGTTTAAAAGGGTTTCCTAAAAACTAACAAACATCCATGACACTGGGGGGATTCGAACGTTACGGCTGTGGTACCAAAGGCCAGAGTACTAGCCACTTGGTGACCATACCGCTTTATTTAGTTTTAAGCGATATTAATCATTTTAAATGTGTATATTTAGTGTCTATAATCATATGAAATAAAATATAAATAAATTCAAAAAATTCTGTTCTACAAGAAAGTCTTTGTGTTTATAATTTTTTTTATTAATTTTAAAATACTCGTACTATTACTAATTAGATTGGAATCTGCAATTTAAAATTGTTTCCGTACAACTAACAAATAGCCGTGCCACCGCCAGGATTAGAACCTGAAGCTCTGATAGCAACAGTCAGAGTATTAACCACTTGGTCATCAGAGTGCCTTGCATAGTTTTAAGAGATATTAATCATTTAAATGTGTATATTTAGTATCTATAATCTTAAAAAATAATATATAAATAAATATAGAAAATAAATAAAAAAATTCTGTTCTACAATAAATTATTTGTGTTCATAATTTTCATTAATTGAAAATACTGGGTTTTTTTTTTTTTTTATCAACTGTCTAGTTTCTTAGTAATTAATATAGTTGTGAATAATTATTAATTTAACATTAAATATTTTAAATCTATTAATAAACCTAACATTTGTAAACCTTATTTCTATGGTTTTGAATTTAAGTAAGAATGATCAAAAGGGATTTAAAAAAACACATTTTCCAAAAAAAATACAGAGAGAAAAGAACACAATAGCACAATCTATAATTTATCCTGGATATCTAAATGTTGCTCCATTTCGCATTGCTTGGTATTTTTAAAAAATAACTTAAATTAAAATTCTCTTATATTTAATACTTCTGATATGCTTGGCGAATTTAAGAAACACTCCATCATTTCCTTTTTTTAAAAAAGATATTGCATGTTAAACATTAATTATTCTTTTTAAAAAATGGAAGAAATATGACGCGGATATCATTTTCCTCTCATTATTCTCTAGCTTTTATCTTGATAATGCTATTAAATCAAAGTTCTCTCAATCATTAACTATCGAAAACATTAACATTAATCATCCGGATAAAGAATATACTAAACTAGAATATTTTGATTTTCATTTGGCTCCTTCAGCGCTCTTTGGCGACTCGAGTATTTTCGCCAAAAACATTCAACTCGCCGAATCATCGCCAAATGTTGTGCGGGAAAACATCTGTCAGTGGTCGATAGCAACGTGCTTGTCTCCATGGCTTTAAGAGATGCTTTTTTCGTAGACGAGGCGTGGCTAAGGGGTTGAAAGAAGGGGTTGTGTTTTTTACCTCCCCCTCCAATAATCACTAATGCAATTGCTCCTTTTTTTTTTATTTCCCCTTACTACATACCATTTTTTTTTTCATTCAATGTCCTAACAAAGTGATTGCTCCTACCGTAGGGCTGACGTCAAAAACTATACTTTTATCGAATCGTCCATAACACGCCGAGCTTAGAATGGAATAACATTGATTTTAACGTCTCTGAGAAAACGAATAACGATAGTTATTTCGTTAGTTTTTTTTGCGGGCCGTTGTTTGTAAAGCAATCCAATAGTTGCGGGGTAAATACTGCAGTTACTTACAGGAAACAGTTTTCTTGGAAAATCATTTGTTTTCTCGCAAAACTGCGCTGTTGTCTCGCGTTGATCATTGTTGTTTGCCAACTTTATGGCTCTCCAAAGCATTGTAGGGAATGAGATAAACATACTACAGGATAATATATTTGCGATAAGGGAATTTGATGAATAACAAAATCCATTTTTCTCGAGGAAAAATGGATTTATTTATTTTTTGTTTCAAATAATTTTTGTTTCAATTATGTTCTGCTTCTATTGAGCATGACATTTGAATTTTAATTAAATGAAGATATATTTTTATTTTTCCCCGTGCCTAATATAAGTGAGAAGGCTAGCATAAATGATTAATTATCTTACTGTTCATGTTTATGTATAAAAAGGATGTGTTGCTTAAAAATGGATCATTTTAACTTTTAAAATTATATTTTGGCATAAAGCTTTTTAAATTTTACAACACTTTTTTTCGATAGTGATAATTTATTTTCATTTATAAATATATTGAGTCAACAAAATAATTTCATTTTGCACTATTCAAGTACATTGTAAAAACCGAATATACTTTCTTACCAACCCAATATGATTAAATGTTATACGTTATGTATCTGTTATATGTTAATATATTATATTATTTAGTTACTATTATTTGTTACTTAACTGCACTGTTGTCTCACGTTGATCATTGTTGTTTGCCAACTTTATGGTTCTCCAAAGCATTGTAGGGAATGAGATAAACATACTACAGGATAATGTATTTGCGATAAGGGAATTTGATGAATAACAAAATCCATTTTCTCCAGGAAAAATGGATTTATTTATCTTTTTTAAATTTATTTTCATTGAATAAATTTTCTTTCAATTATGTTCGCTTCTATTGAGCATGATATTTGAGTTTTAATTAAACAAAGATATATTTTAATTTTTTTATACTATAATATAAGTTTGTAGGCTTTCATAAGTGATTAATTATCTTAACGTTCGTGTTTATATAAAAAATAAAGAATGTTTGCTTAAAAATGGAACATTTTAACTCTTTTAAATTATATTTTAAACATAAGGTTTTTTTTTTATGTTTTATAACACGTGAATTGTTTATTTTTCTATTTTGCAATACTTTTTTTTTCGATAGTGATAATTATTGCGTTAATTAATTATAATGACAATTAATTTTTATTTATAAATGTATCGAGTTCACAAAATAGTTCGCACCATTCAAGTACATTGTAAAAACCGAATAAACTTTCTTGCCTACACAATATGAATAAATGTTATATATCTGTTATAGGTTATATTATATAGTTACTATTATTTGTTACTTAACTGCGCTGTTGTCTCACGTTGATCATTGTTGTTTGCCAACTTTATGGCTCTCAAAGCATTGTAGGGAATGAGATAAACATACTACAGGATAATGTATTTGCGATAAGGGAATTTGATGAATAACAAAATCCATTTTCACCAGGAAAAATGGATTTATTTATCTTTTGTTTCAAATAAACTTTGTTTCAATTACGTTCTTCTTCTATTGAGCATGATATTTGAATTTTTTAAATAAACGAACTTATATATTTTAGTTTTCTCCAGTGGCTAAAATAAATTAGAAGGTTTTCATACGTGATTAATTATCTTATGTTCATGTTTATAAAAAAAAAAGAATGCTTGCTTAAAAATGGAATATTTTTAACTCCTTAAATTATGTTTTGACAGAAGGTTTGTTTAATATTTTACGACATATGAATTGTTTATTTTTCTATTTTACAACACTTTTTTTTCGACAGTAATAATTTATTTTCATTTATAAATATATTGCGTTGACAAAATAGTTTGCACCATTCAAGTACATTGTAAAAAACCGAATATACTTTCTTGCCAACACAATATGATTAAATGTTATATGTTATATTATTATATTATGTTATATATCTGTTACATGTTAACATGTTATATAATATAGTTACTATTATTTGTTACTTAACTGCACTGTTGGTCATTGTTGTTTGCAAATTTTATGGCTCTCCAAAGCATTGTAGCGAATGAAATAAACATACTGGATAATGTATTTGCGATAAAGGTTTTTTTTGATGAATAACAAAATCTATTTTTCTTCTTGAAAAATGGATTCATTTATCTTTTTATAAAATATATTTTCATTAAATAAATTTTCATTCAATCCTGTTCTGCTTCCATTGAGCACGGTATTTGAATTTTAATTAAACGAATATATATTTTATTTTCCGTGGCTAAAATAAGTTAGAAGGCTAGCATAAATGATTAATTATCTTACTGTTTACGTTTGCATACAAAAAAGAATGTTTGCTTAAAAATGGATTTTGACTCTTTAAATTATATTTTGACATAAGATATTATTATATTTTACAACATAAAAATTGTTTATTTTTCTATTTTTACAACAGCTTTTTCGATATTGATAATTTATTTTCATTCATAAATATATTGAGTTGACAGAATAATTTCTGTTTGCACCATTCAAGTACATTGCAAAAACCGAATATACTTTCTTGAACAACACAATATGATTAAATGTTATATGTTATATTATGTTATATATCTGTTATATGTTAATATGTTGCCTTATATAGTTATTATTATTTGTTACTTAACAGCGCTGTTGTCTCACGTTGATCATTGTTGTTTGCCAACTTTATGGCTCTCAAAGCATTGTAGGGAATGAGATAAACATACTACAGGATAATGTATTTGCGATAAGGGGAATTTGATGAATAACAAAATCCATTTTTCACCAGGAAAAATGGATTTATTTATCTTTTGTTTCAAATAAACTTTGTTTCAATTACGTTCTTCTTCTATTGAGCGTGATATTTGAATTTTAATTAAACGAACTTATATATTTTAGTTTTCTCCAGTGGCTAAAATAAATTAGAAGGTTTTCATACGTGATTAATTATCTTATGTTCATGTTTATATAAAAAAAAAAAATGCTTGCTTAAAAATGGAATATTTTTAACTCCATAAATTATGTTTTGACAGAAGGTTCTTTTAATATTTTACAACATATGAATTGTTTATTTTTTTCTATTTTACAACACTTTTTTTTCGACAGTGATAATTTATTTTCATTTATAAATATATTTGGTTGACAAAATAGTTTGTACCATTCAAGTACATTGTAAAAACCGAATATACTTTCTTGAACAACACAATATGATTAAATGTTATATGTTATATTATTATATTAAGTTATATATCTGTTACATGTTAATATGTTATATTATATAGTTACTATTATTTGTTATTTAACTGCACTGTTGGTCATTGTTGTTTGCCAATTTTATGGTTCTCCAAAAGTATAATGTATTTGCGATAAAGGTTTTTGATGAATAACAAAATCTATTTTGCTTCTTGAAAAAATGGATTTATTTATCTTTTATAAAAATATATTTTCATTAAATAAATTTTCATTCAATCCTGTTCTGCTTCCATTGAGCACGGTATTTGAATTTTAATTAAACGAATATATATTTTATTTTCCGTGGCTAAAATAAGTTAGAAGGCTAGCATAAATGATTAATTATCTTATTGTTTACGTTTGTATACAAAAAAGAATGTTTGCTTAAAAATGGATTTTAACTCTTTAAATTATATTTTGACATAAGATATTATTATATCTTACAACATAAAAATTGTTTATTTTTCTATTTTACAACAGATTTTTTCGATATTGATAATTTATTTTTATTCATAAATATATTGAGTTGACAGAATAATTTCTGTTTGCATCATTCAAGTACATTGCAAAAACCGAATATACTTTCTTGAACAACACAATATGATTAAATGTTATATGTTATCTTATGTTATATATCTGTTATATGTTAATATGTTGCCTTATATAGTTATTATTATTTGTTACTTAACAGCGCTGTTGTCTCAAGTTGATCATTGTTGTTTGCCAACTTTATGGCTTTCCAAAGCATTGTAGAGAATAAGATAAACATACTATTGGATAATGTATTTGCGATAAGGGAGTTTGATGAATAATAAAATCCATTTTTCACGAGAAAAATGAATTTATTCACCTTTTTTTTTAAATAAATTTTCTTTCAATTATGTTCTGCTTCTATTGAGCATGATATTTGAATTTTAATTAAACAAAGATATATTTAAATTTTTTTCCGGGGTTAATGTTTGTTAGAAGAATAGCATAAGTGATTAATTATCTTACTGTTGATGTTTATTTAAAAAAAAGGATGTTTGCTTTTAATTTTTAAACATTTTTTTTAAATTCAAAAATATTAAAATTTTACTTTGATATTTTTAATAATTATAAACAATGTTTTGAATTTATTGAAAATTTAAATATAATGATTTTTCTCCATAATCAAAAACAGCTAGAACCTAAAGGAATAAAAAAAAAAAAAAAATTTTTTTTTAATTTTTTAAATAATTTTTATTAATCACACTGCATAAAAATTTTTAAATGAATAATAAAACTTCAATAAAACAAATGCTTAAGTTATTAAAATCTTACTGTTATTATTATTTCAAATTGAATTTTGGTTATATTTTAAGTATTGGTGCTTATCAAAACAAACAAAAAAATCCTATTTAATATAACTTATAGACAATTAGCTTAATTGTAACATAAAGCAACTAACTTATAGACGACTTGTAGATAAATAAGACTTACAGAAATAACTTATAAGGAATTGTAACTATTAATATGTAATTAGTATTGTAACTATTAATATGTAATTAGTATTGTAACTATTGTAATTATTAATATGTAACTTATAGACAATTTTTAATTTTTTAATTATTTTTATTAATCACACTACAAGAAAATTTTTTAAATGAATTAAAAAACTTCAATGAAACAAATGCTAAAAGTATTAAAATTATACTGTTATAATTATTTCACATCGGATTTTGGTTATATTTTAAGTATTGCTACTTATCAAAACAAAAAAAAATCCTATTTAATGTAACGTATAGACAATTAGCTTAATTGTAACTTAAGACTTATAGATATAACTTATAAATAATTGTAACTATTAAATGTAATTGTAACAATTGAAATAATTATTAAATGTAATTGGAACAATTGTAACTAATAAATGTAATTGTAACAATTGTAACTAATAAATGTAGTTGTAACAATTGTAACTATTAAATATAATTGTTACAATTGTAACTATTAATAGGTAACTATTATTGTAACTGTTGTAACTATTAATATGTAAATTATAGACAATTTTTTTTTAATTATTTTTATTAATCACACTACATTAAAAAATTTTAACTGAATAATAAAACTTCAATAAAACAAATGCTAAATTTATTGAAATTATACTGTAATTACTTGACATTGATTTTTGGTTATATTTTAAGAATTACTACATATCAAAAAAAAAAATCCCATTTAACGTGACTTACAGACAATTAGCTTAATTGCTAAATATAAATAAATTAATCAAATTGCATAGGTTAAAGGTATGCAAAAGTTTATTTTTTTAAACACGCTGTAGTAAACTACGAATAATTAATGTTTTAAAGATAACTTTCTTCCTATAATTAAATGGGTTTCCCTGCCTGTTCCTTTTAAAAGCTCCGAATATTCATTTTTTTGCTGCATAACTTCTTTCTAAATCATGGCCATTGTCACGTCAAAACAAAAGGCCTTCAACTTTTCTATTTTTTAAAAAAATGTCATTCACGCATAAATGGCACAGAAAATATATTTAAACAAAAGAGAAGAATATCACATTTTTTTTTTTATATTTTTTGTTATTTTTTGTGCTCCATTTATTTCTACAAAAATGGACACATGTATTGCCATTTAATTTTCACAGTCAGTAAGTTGTACTTTTGATCGCTTTAACTACACACAAGACGTTGACCTGAAAATACATTTTTTAACCGTCCAGTGCGTGTTTCTGCCCCCGTGTCACAAAAGCGACGGACAAAAATCGATTCTTTTCATGCGTTTTTGACGCGTTTTTCATACGTTCTTTTCACTTCAAAAATCCTATGACTTTTTTTTTTTTTTCGTAGAAGAAGTTGGCTCTGTCCCATGCCTTCTAAATGTCATTTAACGCTAGAATAAACTTCACATTTTAAAGTGTAGTTATAACTTTGCATCGTCCTTTGCAACTCACGCCACTAGTGCTGTTAATTTTTTTTAACGAAAGTTTCTTGGAAGGAAATAATTATTGTAAAACAGCCCGTTTTTTTATAGGGGTTTTTTTTTCTGAAGTTGTTAATTCAACCTTTACAGGACTATGGATACACACCTTCAAATTTTTAAAATTGAAATTATTCTAGCTGACTGTCAATGAATTATTGAATACAAAAAGTATTGATGACATTTTAATCTGATTTATAACATTGCTTTGTAAATTATATAACATTGAACTTCATAGATTACTATCTTACAGCAATAAAATTAAATAAGCTACCAATATATCATATATTATGAAACATTTATATATTAATTAATTATCATTCATATATAATATTATATATTAATTTATTACCATTTACATATTAATTATTATCATTTTAATATATTATGAATCATTAACAAAGTCTCTAAACAAAAAGAAGCATTGATGGCCTTTTAATCTGCTTTATAACATTGCTTTGTAAATTATATAGCTTGGACTGCATAAGCAATAAAATTAAAAAAATACTACCAATATATCATGACAAAAATTTTATTACGAATAATTTATAAAGTCCCTAAACAAAGAAGTATTTATGACATTTTAATCTGCTTTATAACATTGATTTGCAAAATATATGACATTGAATTGCATAAATTACTATCTTACAGCAATAAAATTAAAAAATTACCATAAATCATATTATAAATCAGTTACAAAGTAGCATTGATGACATTGTACTCTCTTTATAATACTGCTTTGTAAATTATATGGCATTGGACTACATAGATTCCTATCTTACTGCAATAATATTTTTTAAAAATCTATAAATAAATCATGACAACAAATATATTATGAATAGCTTACTAAGTCCCTTAACAAGAAGCCTTGATGCCAGTTTAATCTGCTTTTATAGCACTGCTTTGTAATTTATATGACATTGAAATGCATAAAATACTGTCTTACCTCAATAAAATTAAAAAAATCTACCAATATATTATGAATCCTTTACAAAGTTCGTAAACAAATAAGCATTGATGACATTTTAATCTGCTTTATAACATTTCTTTGTAAATTATATAGCCTTGAACTGCATAGATCCTTATTTTTATGCAATAAAATTTAAAAAAATCTGCCAATATATCATGACAAAAAATATATTATGAATCCTTTACAATATTCCTAAACAGATAAGCATTGATGACATTTTAGTCTTATTTATAACATTGCTTTGTTAATTATATAGCATTGGATCTTGCCGTAATCAAACCTTAAAAACAGGCTAGTCAAGTAAGTAAAAATCAAAATAATACAGTATGTTATAATAATTCTAAAAATGTTAAATTAGAAATATACCATGATTTAAACTATTTTACGAATTAAGAACAATCAAATAAATCTATAACGGTTTACTTTAGTATTTGTTTTCCCGGAATCAATATCAGTTAAAAAAAAGAAAAATTATCGAAAAGGAAATTAGAAGAAACAAGAGAAGCCACCAAAAAAACCTGTTTGATTTTTCTTCTTGGACATTTCCTCTCTAGACACAGAAAAAAAAGAAAAATGGCTTGAAATGAGGAAACCTTAGATTAAAAAAACATGCAAACAACGTGTATTTTTTTTGTGTTTGATTTAATTAACTCTAATACGATGTTTCCTGGATTTCGAGTCAATGACTTTAAGACTCCTGAATAAATACTGGATTTTGAAAGCCCAAACCGGAATTTCAAAGAAAACTTTTTAATTAAAAAATGCGATAATAAGTATTGTAAATGCTAGGATTTTTCATGACTGCTTTTAAAATGAAAAGTTTTCATAAAAAAATTATTTTGTTTTCAAAATTTTAAAGTTCATTTAATTTTCAAAATTCCTTTTTCAATGGTAAAATATATTTTTAGAATGAGAATGCCGAGGCTGTATTCAATATCTCTTTTTTATTAATTTTAATATCTTAATATTTTTGTACTTATTTCATAGGCTAATAAAATCACAAGGTTTTTTTTTTTTTTTTTTTGTTGTTGAATATCGGTGGATCTGTTGTATACCACGGACCAACATCATGGACCTTCCAAAATTCCTTTTTCGATGGCAAATAACTTTTCTTTTATCGTACAAGAATATTCAGGCAGTAGTCACTTTCTTTTTCATTAGCTTTAATGCATTTTTTACATCTTAATATTATTTGTATTTGTTTAAAAAACTAATAAAATCACAAGGTTTTTTTTTGTTGTTGTTATTGAACATCTGTGGGCCTGTTGTATGCCACGGACCAACATCATTGACTTGTATGTTTTCTTTCTAATTGTATTTGCAGTTGACCATTGTTTATTTTCCTTCCAAAATTATTTTTTTCATTGGTAAATAACATTTTTTTCGAATAACAATATCCAGGCAGAAGTCAATTTATATTAATTTCTTATATTATTTTTAATATATTTTTTTACATCCTAATATTATTTGTATTTGTTTAATAAGCTAATAAAATCACAAGTTTTTTTTTTTTTGTTGTTGTTGTTGAACATCTGTGGGCATGTTGTATGCCACGGACTAATATCATTGACTTGTTGTATGTTTTCCTTCCAATTGTATTTGTTGTTGACCAATGGTGTATTTCTTTTCCGGAATTATTTTTCAGTGGTAAATAACTTTTTTTCGTATAAGAACCTCCAGGCAGGCAAATGTCAATTTCTTTTTATATTAATTTTAATACATTTTTTTATATCTTAATATTATTTTTATTTGTTTAATAAAATAAAAATCACAAGATTTAATTTTTTTTTCGTTAAATATAGGTGGACTTGTTGTATTCCCCGGAGCAACAACATGGACCTGTTGTATGTTTTTTTTTGTTGAGCATCTGTCCCTTATGTATGCTGCGAGCAGTCCAGTGGCAATGACAGAAGAATACAGCCTTTCGGTAGGGCATTTACGGCTAACTGCCCCGTATTTGAATGTCGCATTGGAAAAATCAAAAAACACCCACCAGGTAACCTGTTTATCGATGCGAGACATAGCATTATCATGATCGCCATTGAGTCACCTCGATTACGCAAATTCGTTGAGGCTCTCTTGAAAGCAGCGACTACAACGAACGCCTTATCGGATTTGAACCTGACTGTACACGTTGCGCTAACTGTACACATGACAATCGTAGAGTTAGGGGCCTGATGGCCGAACGGCTAGCGCTCTGGCTCTCTGGTACCACAGGTATCGGGTTCAAATCCCGGCTTTGCCATGAGTGTTTGTAGTGGTTCGCAATCCACTTTAAGCCGTAGGTCCCGATCCTAATAGGATCGTAGAGCGTTGCGGAGGCATTGTTACTCCGCGTCCGTGGCTTACCATGAAGTTACACGCGCCCCCTGGGTAATGCAAAGTGAGTAACATCGGTGCAGCCCTTATGGCATAAAAGATCACTGTCTATTTGCCAGCTGCATTAGAAAAAAAAAAAACAATCATAGAGTTTTTCAATAAAATTCCTACAAAAAGTTTTCATTATCATTTTCATTCCTTATAAGTACAAAATTTAATCCTATTGTTTAAAGTGTCACGACGAATTGGCTGCATCATTCAATGTTTATTAGAACGATAATTGATCAAAACTATTAATATTGCTAGTTTATTTTAAGCATTAATGGTTTTCCAGTGGTTCCACAGGTCTTTCATCGCCATAACTGCTTATTTGTATTTGATAGAATATTCGTATATTCTAAATTTTCTTTTCAAAAAGTATTAGCCTTGAATATTTTTATGAAAAAAATATTCTATATTTTTATATAGATACATTTATATTTATATATATCTTTAATGGTCTGTATCTTTTTGTTGTATGTGTATTGGTTGAGAGATTTTTATAAATTTTGTTGTCGCTGCATTGCTTCCTTATAAATTCTAAGTTAATGCTTTCAAATATAACGATAATACATTTAAAAATAAAAAGATTATGCTAATGACCCTTAAAAATAAATTACAAAACGTCTCAAGGCATCCATTATACGTATTATGGGAGAAATTTTCGAAAACTAATTATAAAACGTCTCAAGGCATTTCCCAAAATGTTTTACTGTTGTGATATCGTGTTAAAAAATGAGGGTGTGTTTTTTCAATTTCAAATGATGTTTTCTGAAATTGTTTACAAATGCCGTGTTAAACTGTAATTATAGAAATGATAGTCTTGTCAAATAATCATGAAATAATGCAAAATTCTGCTAATGAAGAAATTTCCCAAAAGTTCTTGGCCTCTTTCATGAAATAAAAATATTTAAATATTTTATTTAACTGTTTTGATTTTTTTAAAATATATTCTGACAGATTATGACCGTAAAGTGCATAATCGTATTTGATTTAATAAGACATGAAAAAATCAACTTTCGTTTTTACTGTTTGGGTTGTCAAAGAATTTAGAAAAATAAACAAAATTCTGTATCAAAACCCCGATAGTAATATTGGGCTGGAACCTATGGTTTTTAAAGTGGAATTCCTAACCATTGCAAACTTCCGTAGTAGCCCTGGGACTCGAAACCGAAACATGTGGCACCGAATGACACTTAATTCTGGGGCGCTAGTCACTCGGCCTATCATACCTTATTATCGAATTATTTAGGTCAAATTGCCATCAAAAAACCTAGTTATATAAATTTTAATTATTAGGAAGACCTCCTGTTGTAGAACTTTACTTTTCATGCTCAGTATTTTGACATACTAAACTAATGAAATGGATGTAATGTACTTTTACACGTCTTGGACAACAATACATCTGAGCAACTCTAAATCTGCCTAAATCGAAAGACAGTTCAATTGTGGAGCAAAACTGTTTATGGGCTTGATATGACCACCTGTCAATAACGAGGCAAGGCATTGGCGCACAAATCTTCTTCATGAAAAACAACTCCTCAACACATCTTCAACCCGCCTTGGGCAATACCACCACTTAATACTGGGTTAAATACCACTTCACGTGCCTTCCACGTCATACCAGGCGAGTTCATTGCAAAATGTAGGGGTGGTCATAAAGTTTTGGCTCGAGATCTCCTGAGCAACTCTAAATCTGCTATATATGTCTGTCACTTTGGTCACTCAAATAGGTCAAACTCCTCGCCATGCGAAAACAGAAGCAACTAGAACTTTTATGTACATTCTGAGCATTGGTTAACTTTCTTTGGTTGACTTTCATTAGTGGACCAAGATTTTTCCTGTATACCACCAACAAATGATGATGGGAGGTGGTTAAAGAGAATTTTCAATGGTAACTGTGTGACCTTCGTATGAAGAAAACCTGGAAAACTTCTGCAAGGCTGCCTAGCTAATGATACGAAACGCTTTGTGGCAATTTCCATCAAATCCCTCATTTCTGAAAGTGAAGATTACAAAGTACACTTGAATCTTCTTACAAGCTAGCTGTATTATTATTTATTCTGTTAATTTTCTTTCAGATTATCTGTATAAAATATCAATGTCTCTTTCTCTAAGGAAAATTATCTTAATTGAACAAAAAATGTAATCACTTCAAATAAATTTTGGAGATTTTAATTAACAGAAAAGGAAAAAGCGGCTCATCAGTAAAGAGATATAAAGAAGATTATCTGCTAAAAGAAGCAGTTTATCAAGAAACAGAATCTTATTAATTAATTAATTGGATCGGAAGTTATAGTTAATTGGATCGGAATCTATAGCTTTGAGTTTGGCCCCAATTAATTAAAAGATAATCCGATTAATTAAGAAGAATATAATTAATTATTTTTTCATCTAGCTTTTCCTCAGATTTAAAATTTGGAAATCAAAACACTGCTATATGAAACCAAAGTTTTTTTTTTACATTATCGCATCACTAGATAGTATTAAATTTAACTTCATTATTTAGCACATTAAAGAAGTAAATCTTGTATTTTTGCGTAAATTCCCCGGGAAAATGTTATAGAAATTGTGGCGGAAATTATTTGACATTTATTAAAAAATACTTGTCGATCTTTAAAAAATTATTTTTGGTAGGATAATTTTTTTTTTTAATGAAAATGTAAGTTAATTCCAAAATATCAAATATTTGTATAGAAAATAATGTAATAATTATTTTAAAAATTGTCTTACTCAATTACAAGTATTTACCATGAAATAATTATTTCCTGTTTTGATTTTATTTCTTAGCAAGCATAAATTTATTTAGATTTTTTCCATTTCCATAGCAGTTTTAGAATCCTAATTTTTACACAGTGCAGTTTATTAATATATTAGGTTATTCGGTTACAATTAAAATGATATTTAATGAGCATTTTTAAAAACATTTAAATGGTTTTCAAGACAATTCTTTATTAATACCCTACCATTTTAAAACTTTAAAAATTTATTAATTATTTATTAACCTCAGGATTAATTTGTTGGAAAACAAAAAGAGTAATAATATTTAAATTAATGTATTATTTATAAAATGTTAAATTAATGTTAATTAATTAATAAAATGTTATTAATTAATTATTTAATAAAATGTTTTATATATAAAACATTTTGTAACATTCCATATACACTCAAGAGCCAAAACATTATGACCACCCCTACATTTTGCAATGAACTCGCCTGGATGACGTGAAAGGCACATGATCAGGTGGAAGTGGTATTTAACTGGTATTAAGTGGTGGTATTAATCCATGCCAAGGCGGGTTGAAGCTGTGTTGCGCCAATGGGGGGCCAACTCGTTATTGACAGGTGGTCATAATGTTTTGCCTCTTGAGTGTATATTACAATATGGAATATTACAAAAATATAATATATGTAATTTTATGTAACAGTTTGTGACATATGGAAATTTTTTCCGTCCGGTTATTTTTTTTTTGTTTTTATTTTTTTATTCTGAGTTTTTTTTTATTTTAATTTTTAGGTACTATATATTTCTAAATTTGCTAAAATAGAGAATATTAAATTATTCTGTAGTTGCGTTTTTAATTACAATTTTTTTTTTCTAATGACAGAAAACTAAGTGATAAGATAGATATAAGAATAGTAAATACAGAGTTGCCTAACATGTGCATAACGAGCTTTTTGGTATAACTACGAGTATTATGGTCGAATGCCATTTGAAACGAACATCTTCAAAGGAGCAACTTTGGCATTCGTATTCCCGGTCAACTATCTTCAAACTCACTTCCCTTAGTTTGGAAGGCAAAATTCTAACTCTATAGGCCAAATTTTAATTACAAAAGCATAGAACATATTTTCCTGATATTACTAGTTGTGAAACACTATAAGCATTATATATATATAATATTGTCTACTCCTGCTATCAGAATACATCACTAGTTGCTTTTTGACCTGGATCCAGTCATCTGGGGTGAAGAAATAATGGGGTTTATAATATCGTAAAGACATGCATTCTTTGATAAAACTAGCCTCAGGATATTTACCTAATTTTATTTTATTTTATAGGCATTTATTTTTTCTTCTGTTGGCTCACACTTTCCCTATATATATCTTGTTCAAATTTTCAATCGTTTATAAAATACTTGTTATTCATCCACTCAAGTTCAAATACATTTTTAAACTTGTAGTGGATGACACTTGATGTTAATACAGTTTTTTTCAAATATTAATTCATTCATTAAATTTCATTAGTTAATTTTTTTTTTTTAGATTTAAGTTGCATGTATCTTCCAATAGATGGATACCAAAAAAAACATTAAAAAATGAATGACAATTATTTATAAAGGACTTTCTGCAATATAGTAGAAAAAAAAAGTGGGAATTGACTTAAAAATTTTTTTTTTTTTTTATATTGTTTAGTTTTACTGATTATTTTCTGGTTTTATTGATTTGTTGGACAATAAGTTTCACGCCCTGTTATTGTACATTTTGTATAAATATTTGTGTTGTAATTGCAGTTCTGTCCTTTCACCCTTTTGATATTTGTGATAGAATGATTTTAAATTTTATCACTGCAGCTTTTTTTTTTTTTTTTTTTTTTTTTGAGGCGTCTGAATATTAGGCACTTCATTGCTTTTCTATTGCGAATGTTTTGACAGTTTTTTAATACGATTTGGGTGTAGCGCATACTGCTGTAGCTTTTGTTGCGCAAAATGTTCGTGTTTCTATTTCATTACTTGTCAGTTCTTCTTTGATTTTTTGTGTTGATGTGTTGTGTTCTTTATATATACTGCGCAAAAATGAATAAATAATATTTGACACTGTATTTCATTATGCCAATTCTTTTTCTTTTATATTTGCTTCTAAAAAGCAGAAGTGATACAGGTTAAATAATAAATTAAGTTTCCGAACTGAGGAAACTCTTTCATTCCAAATTTCGGTGCCAAAATGTTAATTCATTGTAGCAGTTTTCCATGATGCACCTGGGTATCGCTGAATATGCCTTTTGTAAAATGTTACAAATTTTTCATGTTGAAATACATTTTTATGATAATTCCGAGCTGCAAGTCTAAACTATTTTCCCCGTGCCAAAAAAAAATTTACCAAATTGCTTCTACAGATCCAAGAACGGAAAACTATTTTCACCAGATCAAAAAAAGTACCAATTACTTTTGAAGAACGTAGAACGGAAAACTATTTTCACCAGGTCAAAAAATGTACCAATTGCTTCTAAAGAACCCAGAACGGAAAACTATTTTCCCTATGTAACAAAAAAAAAATTTCCAATTGTCTCCGAAGAACCTACAACGGAAAACTATTTTCACCATACCAATTGCTTCTAGAACGGATGACTAATGAAAAAAATGTACTAATTGTTTCCAAATAACCTAGAACGGAAAACTATTTTCATCATGTCAAAAAATGCACCAATTGCTTCGAAGAACCTAGAACAGTAACCTATTTTTCTCATGTCAAAAAAATTTACCAATTTCTTCCGAAGAGCCTAGAACGGAAAACTATTTTCATCATGTCAAAAAATGCGCCAATTACTTCCGAAGAACCTAGAACGGAAAGCTATTTTTCCCCATGTGAAAAAAAATGTACCAATTATCTAAAAAAGAACCTGAAACGGAAAATTATTTTCCCCATGTAAAAAAATTATCAACTAAGGAATTAGAACGGAAAATTATTTTCACCATGACAAAAAATGAACTTCCGAAGAACCTAGAACGGAAAACTATTTTTTCCCCATGTCAAAAAAATTTACCAATTGCTTCTAAAGAACCTAAAACGAAAAATTATTTTCCCATGTAAAAAAATTATCAATTGCTCTAAAGAACTTAGAACGGAAAAACTATTTTTCTCGTGTGTCAAAAAAAACCAATTGTTTCCAAATAACCTAGAACGGAAAACTATTTTCATCATGTCAAAAAATGCACCAATTGCTTCGAAGAACCTAGAACAGTACCCTATTTTTCTCATGTCAAAAAAATTTACCAATTGCTTCCGAAGAGCCTAGAACGGAAAACTATTTTCATCATGTCAAAAAATGCGCCAATTACTTCCGAAGAGCCTAGAACGGAAAGCTATTTTCCCCATGTGAAAAAATGTACCAATTGCTTCTAAAGAACCTGAAACGGAAAACTATTTTCCCCATGTAAAAAAATTATCAATTGCTTCTAAGGAACTTAGAACGGAAAACTATTTTCACCATGACAAAAAATGTACCAATTACTTCGAAGAACCTAGAACGGAAAACTATTTTCTCCATGTCAAAAAAATTTACCAATTCCTTCTGAAGAACCTAGAACGGAAAACTATTTTCCCCATGTCAAAAAAATGTACCAATTGCTTCTAAAAAGAACCTAAAACGGAAAACTATTTTCCCCATATCAAAAAATTTAACAATTGCTTCTAAAGAACATAAAACGAAAAATTATTTTCCCATGTAAAAAAATTATCAATTGCTCCTAAAGAACTTAGAACGGAAAACTATTTTCTCGTGTGTCAAAAAAATTTGCCAATTGCTTCCGAAGAACCTAGAACAGAAAACTATTTTCGCCAATTAAAAAAATTCACCAATTGTTTCCGAAGAACCTAGAACGGAAAACAATTTTCCCCATGTCAAAAATTCACCAATTGTTTCCGAAAACCTAGAACGGAAAACAATTTTCCCCATGTCTAAAAATTTAGCAATTGCTTTCGAAGAACCTAGAACCGAAAACTATTTTTCTCATGTCAAAAAAATTTACCAATTGCTTCCGAAGAACCTAGAACAGAAAACTAGTTTTCCGGTGTGTCAAAAAAATTAACCAATTGTTTCTAAAGAACCTAAAAACGGAAAATTATTTTCCCCATGTAAAAAAATTATCAATTGCTCCTAAAAGAACTTAGAACGGAAAACTATTTTTCCCGTGTGTCAAAAAAATTTACCAATTGCTTTCGAAAAACATAGAACGGAAAACAATTTTCCCCATGTTTAAAAATTTTACCAATTGCTATCGAAAAATCTAGAACGGAAACAGCGATGACAAATGATAAATCACCCATTGTCCTATTATGTCAAATAGTAATCACCATGCAAAGATCAACCTTGACTGATCTATACATAATAGCTTTCTTATCAATGAGTAATAAATAAATGTTTATTAATGAGCCCTACCTACCGTGTGTGTTTCAAAGTTATTTGTGAGTTTCTTTTATGATATTTTAATTCTCTTTCTTATTCGCATTCTAAAATAAGATATAATAAATGGACTCGTGTGTTGTTCGCAGTAGCAATAAATTATTATTTAAATTGTAATTTGTAGTTCACAACAATAGAAATCATAAATTGGATGAAACATTTCATACATAATAAAAATAAATTTAATACATATAGGGTTGTGGTGTCTAAAGAGTAATTTAAAAACAAATGAAGAAACTGGATTTCCTTTTCTAGCCAATTTTAATTACACAGCTATATTTAAAGTAATTACTAATTATGGGTTCATAAACATTTGTCGCCATTTCCATTCTCTGGCTGCGTCACTCAGCTATGCGCTTTCATCGACAGCCAACCTTCCTCTAAGGGGACCTGTCCTCTTCTCCAGGGGTCAAAGTTCAGAGTTCATTACTCCCATACATGGGGAAAACTCTTTATCGATACATACCGTTCAGTTCAGGAATTCATGTTAAACAGCAGGCCCCAGTCTAATTAGCCTAAAATGTGCAAAAAATTACCTTAGAGTGACGAAGCCAAACCAAACCATACCGTTCAGTGACGCCATCAGCTAATTGGATTAACATACAAGCAAATCCTACATACGTAATAAAAATAAATATATATTTTTAAAGATAACGTCACTGTACTTCAAATGGGTTCTTACAAAGTTATTTTTTACCAACAAATATCAACAACATAAAAAATGAAGCTTGCAGCAACAGACAAATTGGATTTTCCTTTTGACTTCGCAGTGACTATTATACGATAGTTGGCTGGCTATTTGATTGTCAATCTATAAAAAAAGTAGAATATTTGTAATTTTGACTCTATGAATGACGAGCATCTTCTTAGTCTTTTATGCGGAGGTTCTCCGTAGAAAGTGATGTAATGGAAACTTTTGATTATTTTTCTATATTTTATGCGTTTGGCTGTTGATTCAGTTTTTGATATTAAATTCCCTGGTGTTTTCTACGTTGAAAGTGACGTTTTTATAATAGTAAATGTGTTATTTAAATAATTTCCTTTTAAATTGTTGGATGACTATCATAAAATCAATATTGATAATTATAATTACTGAAACGAGTTTCCCAGGCCCTGATGGCCGAGTGACTAGCTCTCTGGCGATCGCTGTTACAGGTTTCGGGTGCGAGTCCCGATGGTGCCATGGATGTTTGTAGTTGTTCGGAATCCACTTTCAGCCTTAAGTCCCTGTCTAATATGATTGTATGGGCGACATCTCTACCCTGTACAGAGTCAGCATGGCGGAACCAAGTCAGACTTGGTGCTCCATCAAAACAGAAGAGGACTTCCCTGCTTACATGAGACCACACGGATTCATGGACTTGGTCTAAATGTTGCTTTGGGTTTTGGTTTTTCGTTCTACTGTCATTTTGTGCACACTTTAGGTAATTAGACAGACACATACACAGTACACAGTTTAACATGGATTCCGAACCATTCACAAACATCACGCCACCGCCAGGATTCGAACCTGAAGCCTGTGGTACGAAAGGTCAGATCTCTAGCCAATTAGCTATCAGACCACGCCAAAGTCATGAGGTACATTGCTAAATGATGGCTAAATTGATTAAAAAAAATAAAAACTTCATCGATATTTATTTTTACACAGAAAAATTCATTTCATGAAAAAATTCATTATTAAAATAAGAAATATACTAAAATAATCATTAACCAATAAAGCTATAGTTAATTGTTTAAATACTTTCCTTTATCACCAAAATATTTAATTAAAATAATCAGAAAATATATTTATTTACATATAATAGGATTCCCCCTTCCCTCAAAATAAATATTATTTAGTGATGATATATTGCTTTCTAATATTTTGCATTTTGTAGATTATTAAAAGTATATAACAGTAAAGAGCATTTTGAAGTCGACATTTTTTATAGGGCATGCGGTAATCGATATCTAATGATTTTTGCTATCCGTTGCTTAACCGTGTGGTCATTTCTACAGAAACGTGACTTGAAACAATAATTATTGCAGTGTCTCATTGCACTGTCAAATAAAATTCGATAAATACAAGGAATAAATTTTTTAAATCTTTTTATGCTCAAAATTCTCAAAACCTGAACCCCAACTAAGCTTGAGATTTTTGACTTACCACTTGGTATGTTTTGCATCCTTCAAAGGGATGTAATAAAAGTAATGCATGTTTATAAAACAACATCCTATTTATTATTCCTTTAAAACTTCAGAACCCATGTTTTACACAGATAAGAAAAGACTTCTTGCTTAATCATCGTATGATCAAGGTATATTAAATGTTTTTTATTTCCAATGGCAGATTATGAACAGTTACAGCAAAAAAGAACAACGAAAAAAAAAATGCCACAACAACAAAATAATACAACAAAACATGCTGAAACAGAGTTCCTTAATCAAACAATAATGCCAAGTTGCAGATCTTTTTAGCACCTAAAAAGTGTTACCAGGTGCACCACGGGAGGTAGATCTTCTGCGCACCCTATATTAAATGTAGAACACACTATTCTAAAAGAGAGACAACTATTTAGGTTAGTGATAGGAGTGAAAAAAAGAAGATATTTTGATTAGTTCCTAGAGATTTATAGTTATAGATATTTAGTTAGTTTTAGGTTTGGTTTGGTTTGTCGTTCTACGGTCATTCTTTGCACACTTTGGGCTAATTAGATCGGGACCTACAGTTTAAAGTTGATTCCAAACCACTAACAAACATCCATGCCACAGCCAGCTGTCGAAACTGAAGCTTGTGTTACCTCAGGCTAGAAGGCTAGCCAATTGGCAATTAGGTCATGAACTTTCAGAAGAAAATATAATACTTTGCAAAACCTAACTACTTGCTTCCAAAATTCCCTTCTTTTCTGAAAACAGGGACTGCAAGGCATGACCTTAATAGACTTAAACCTCCAATCTCTTGTTCACTAATCTGTTTTATCATTGGTTTATAAATCGGATTATAAACTAGGCGGTTTAATTTTTAATATTTTTATATACATGACTAATTTTATTTTTTGAGCAGCGAAATGTATATAAATAATACATTGTGAACTGAAGACTTCTTCACTGGCGCAACAACCCCATGATGGGCCAAGGCCCAGATGTTTTCTTTTTACAGGATATGGTTGTCAGCCTCATGCCCAAAGCTCTACAATCATATTAGACAAGGACCTAAAGTGTAAAGTGGCCGTGCCATTACAAACATCCATTCGTACAAATTAAATAATTTTTGTGTGGCCAATTTTATATTTTTTTTGTGGTGCAGATACCATCTCATCACTTCATTTACAGCCATCAGCTTTTCTTATTGAGTAATAAATGGAATTATTTCCAATCTGCCTATAAGATTTCTTTACCGTGTTTATTTATCAGTGTCCACTGAGAGGCGGACATCAAATGAATAATCAACTCATAAATGGAGCGGAAGGGTGATGTTTCTGTTGTGATGGAGCACCAGTAGGTAAAAGTCTGACTTAGCTCCATGTCGCTGAAGAAGAAGGGTAGAACTTTTAGGGTTAAATGCCCCATATCTGTGTGTCATATGGAAGAAAACCGGAAGAATTCCCACCAGGTAGCTTGAGTACCTATGTCAGACGCTTTACACGTGTCGTCACTATCGCATCGAGTCTCTTCAATTCTACAAGCAGTTTCTAAAAAGAGGCATATAATTTATTATTATATTATATGCATATAGGCATATAAATATTATAAGCCTATATGCATATGCCTATAATGTTTTATGACATATTATGAAACCTTATAACATATTATAAATACGTTTATAACATTAATCATTTCTGTTCACAGGTATTTATTATAAAGGTATATTACATGACATAAGATAGTCATGTTTGCAGAAATCTAAGGATATGCTGTTTGTAAAACAAATGGAAATATGCAAAATAAAAGAGACAATCAAGAACGATATGCTTCCTTTAATTAGGCGTCAAAAAATAAAACGCCGTTTTAAATATTCCGTTCTCGTAAATGTTTGCCATAGATATGAGCCGTTTCTTCGCATACATTGAGTCCATTTCAGAATAATCCGCCCACTACACGTTCACGATTCTGCGACGTGCTAGAGTCGTAAATTTAACGTCCTAAATGCTACCGGAAGGCTGTGTTTCTCTCCTGATTGCTGCGTTTCTCTCTATCCTTACTTGTTTCTCCGGCTCAGCATTTATTTGTTGACATGAAACAATTCTCCTGGGCTATACTTGACGATTCAGTCCGTCCTCGGCTAAATGGACGAAATTGTCGTGGATGAAATAGGTCCCAGATGAAGGAAAACTGCCTTGTTATTGTTGTTATAAGCTATTTTTTAAAACATTTCTAGCCATTTTTATTTGTATGTAATTTTTAGTATCAACATAAACTGAGAAAAGCTGGCTTTTTTTTTTTATTCATGTTTCAAAAAATGTTAACATATTTTTTTGAAAAATGTTTAAAAATTTTAATGTAGATTAAGATTTTTTTTATTTGCTCATGAACTTAAGATCCTAATCTGCTTGTTAATTTAAGATATTCATGCAAGTTTTAGGACATGATGGCCGAGTGACTAGCGCACTGGTGCTCGAGCCAGCTTTTCGGGTTTCAGTGTCGGCGGTGCTTATGAATGTTTTAGTGGTTTTTGGAATCCACTTTAAGCCGTAGGTCCCGGTCTCATATGACTGTAATAGCGTCACGGAGCCCAATCAAACTTATCTCTCACCTACACCATTCTCAAACTTTTAAGCTCAGCTCTAAAGTTTGTATGTCAATGGTGTGCAGAAGACTTCCAACGCATTAATGCTCACCAACGGCACAGTTAGCCACTGAGCCACGAGTTGGGCTCTATTAAGCTTTATTCCATGTATATATGTCACGTTTATATATTTATTTATATATGTCACGTTTATATATTTATTTATATATGTAACGTTTATATATTTATTATATATGTCACGTTTATATATTTATTTATTATGACGTTTATAACATTTATATATGTCACGTTTATATATTTATTTATATATTCATATTTATATATTTATTTATATATGTAACGTTTATATATTTATTTATAATGTCCCAAACAATTTGGAAATATGCAAAATGAAAGAGATAAGGGAGATATCATTGCTTTTAGGTGAACTTTTAGGCGTGATAAATAAAACCCACATTTGTGAGTCATACGGGAAAAACCCGGAAGAACTCCCACCAGACTACCTATGTAAGACGTTTCTTACACATGTTGTCACATTTGCCATCGAGTCTCCTAATTTCTATAAACTTTGGCTAAAAAAAAAAAAAAAAAAAAAGACACAGCACCAGCGAATTCGAATCTGAGTCAACTGCTCACTTTACCATTGTGTCTTGAATGTGGCTTCTTTACATATTCATCAACATTATTGGCCCAACAGCCCCATGGCCATTCTTTACATATTAAGATAAAGAAAATGTGAAAATAAAAACAAAAATCTAGCATATTATAAAATATATTTATAACATTAATCCTTTTTTTATTCCATATTTATTACTAAATTATATTACATTATAGAAACTCAAGGATATGCTGTTTGCAAAACAAATGGAAATATGCAAAAATAAAAGAGACAGTCAGGAATACTATGCTTCCTTTAATTAGCCGCGAAAAATAAAGAGCCATTTTAAATATTCTGTTTCGTAAATGTTTGCCATAGATTGAGTCATTTTTTATACGTTGAGTCCATTTACAGAATAATCAGCCCACTACGTTTGCGCTAGACGCATTTATCGTCCTAAATGCTACCGGAAGGTTGTGTTTACTCTCCTGATTGCCGTGTTTCTCTCTATCCTTACTTATTCCTCCGGTTGAGCATTTATTTGTTGACATGAAACAATTCTCCTTAGATACGTAACCATTCAGTCCGCCCTTGGCCAAAGTGCAATGGGGTGAAATAGGCCCAGACGAAACTGTTATTATTATTATTATTTGTATGTTATTTTCAAAACATTTCTAGCAATTTCGATTTGTATGTACATTTTTAGTATCAACTGAGAAAAGTTGGCTTTCTTTTTTTTTCAAAAGATCTTAATGCTTGCTTTTGTAAGATTAAAAAGCATTAAAAATTAAAAACGTTTTAATATTTTTAATGTATATTAAGATTGTTTTTATTTGTTTAGGAATTACGATTGAGTAGGACTTTAAAGTTAGTTTGTGGCTCTAAAGTTTGTTAGCTCTAAAGTTTGTTTGTGGTGTGATGTAGTAGTAGCATTTATAATGCTTACCAATCGCACGCTGCCACGCGTCGTGTTCAAATAACTTTAGTTACTTATTTCTTTTTATGATAAACATTTGTGGCCTTCGTGTTTTATTTATATATGTCAGGAACAGCCCACCAATAAGAGATGAGGGAGGGATGATTACCTTCCAGGAGAAATTTTAGGGGTAAATGCCTCATATTTGTGTGTCATATGGGAGAAAAACCGGAAGAAATCCTACCAGGCAGCTTGAGTATCTATGTAAGACGATTTACACATGTTGTCCCTATCGTCATCAAATCCCTTCATTTCTACAAGCAGTGGCTATAAAGGCATATAATATATTATAAGCCTATTGTACACATGCCTATAATGTTTTGTAATATATTATATGCCTATATTATATGCTTATATAATATACGTATATATATATATATATATATATTATATGCATTATAATGTATTATAAAAAAAATACGTTTATAACATTAATTATTTTTATTCCACATTTATTATTAAATTTTATTACACGACTATCTTATTTTGTATAAATCAAGCATATGCTGTTTGGAAAACGAATGGAAATATGCAAAATAAAAGAGACAATCACGAATAACATACTTCCTTTAATTAGCCGCGAAAAAATAAAACGCCATTTTAAATATTCCGTTCCCGTAAATGTTTGCCATACATCTGAGTCATTTCCCCGCATACATTGAGTCCATTTCCAGAATAATCCGCCCACTACGTTTGTGCTAGACGCATTTATCGTCCTAAATGCTGCCGGAAGGCTGTGTTTACCTTCCTGATTGCCGTGTTTCTCTCTATCCTTACTTATTCTACGGCTTAGCATTTATTTTTGACATGAAACAGTTCTCCTTAGATACGTGACCGTCCAGTCCGCCCTTGGCCAATGGGGCGAAATTGTGTGAAGCAAATAGGCCAAGACGAAACTGTTATTATTATTATTAAGATAAGTTATTTTCAAAACATTTCTAGCAATTTCCATTTGTATGTAAATTTTTAGTATCAACTCAGAAAAGTTGGCTTTTTTTTTTTTCAAAAGATCTTCATGCATGTTTTTGTAAGATTAAGTAGAGTTAAAACAATTTAAAATTTTTTTTTTTTTTTTTTTTAATATTTCTAATGTAGATTAAGATTTTTTTATTTGGTTAGGAATTTTAGATCCTAATCTGCTTGTTAATTTAAGATATAAATACAAGTTTTGAGCCTGATGGCCGAGTGACTAGCGCACTGGTGCTCGGAGCCACAGCTTTCGGGTTCGAATATCGGCGATGCCATGAATGTTTGTAGTGGTTTCGTAATCCACTTTAAGCCTTAGGTCCCTGTCTCTTATTACTGTAATAGTGTCACGGAGCCCAATCAAACTTATCTCTCACCCACATCATTTCCAAACTTTAAAGCTAGCTCTAAAAGCTTGTATGTGGTGTGGTGTAGTAGCATTGGCGTAATGCTCACCAACGGCGCACGTTACCACTGAACCACGAGTCACGCTCTATTACCTTTAATTACTTATTTCTTTTATGATAAACATTCTTGGCCTTCATGTTTTATTTATATATGCCACGGACAGGCCACCAATAAGAGATGAGGGAGGGATCATTGCCTTCCAGGAGAACTTTTAGGGATAATTGCCTCATATTTGTGTATCATATGGAAGAAAACCGGAAGAACTCCCACCAGGCAGCTTTAATATATATACAAGCCGCTTTACACATGTTGTCACTATCGCCATCGATCTTCAATTCTACAAGAAGTGGCTAAAAAAAAAAGGCATATAATATATTATTATATTGTATGCATATAGGCATATAATATATTATAAGCCTATATGCATATGCCTATAATGTTTTAAAACATATTATAAAACATTATAATACATTATAAAACATTATAATACATTATAAAATGCGTTTATTACATTAATCCATTTTTATTCCATATTTATTATTAAATTATATTATATGACTAATCTTATTTCGTAGAAATCCAAGATTATGCTATTTGGAAAACAAATGGAAAATATGCAAATGAAAGAGACAATCAGGAATAACATGCTTCCTTTAATTAGGCGTGAAAAAAAAAAAAGGCCGTTTTAAATATTTCGTTCTCGTAAATGTTTGCCATAGATCTGAGTCATTTCCCCGCATACGTTGTGAGTCCATTTCCAGAATAATCCGCCCACTGTATTCACGATTTCGCCGCTAGACGCATTTATCGTCCTAAATGCTACCGGAAGGCTGTGTTTACGCTGTTGATTGCTGTGTTTCTATGTATCCCACTTATTTCTCCGGCTTAGCATTTCTTTGTTGACATGAAACAATTCTCCTTAGATACGTGACCATTCAGTCCGACGTTGGCGCAGTGGGACGAAATAAGCCAAGACGAAATTGTTATTATTATTATTGTAAGCTATTTTCAAAACATTTCTAGCAATCCCGATTTGTATGTAAATTTTTAGTATCAAATGGGTTTTTTTTTTTTAATGATCTGCATACTAGTTTATGTAAGAATAAAAGATTGAAAAAATTGTAAGATTTTGAAATAGACCAAGGTGAAATTATTATTATTATTATTACTATAAGCTAGTTTTCGAAACATTTCTAGCAATTTCGATTTGTATGTAAATTTTTTTAGTATGAACTGAAAAAGATTGTTTTTTTTTTTCAAAATATCTTTAATCTTGTTTTTAAGATTAAACATAATTAGATATGTATAATAAGAAACATCAAAAATTTTTTAATGTAGATTAAGATTTTTTTATTTGCTTTATGAACTTAAGATCCTAATTTTCTTGTTAATTTAATATTTTCATGTTACTTTTTATAATGACAAATGTTTAAATGAGTAAAAAGAAAACCAAATTTTTTAATGTTCCTTTACATAAAATAAAAGTATTTTAATTTTTTTTAAAAATTGAGTAAGATTTTTGTTTATTTGTTAAATTTATTTCATGAATATAGTTATTTTGCATTATACCAGTGTATTAATGCTAAAAATTTTTTTTCCATAACGAAAGTCGGCAGTTCATAAAAAATTTTTTTTAATATACTCTCTGCAAATAAATGAATCACCATAAAAGTAGTTATTTTTATTGAAATTCCTCATCATCATTGGCGCAATGGTCCCATGGTGGGCAAAGGTCGTCTGCTTACTGGCAGATTTTGAGACAGGAGATGTATTCTTTTCACGGGGTAGGGTTGTTAGCCTTACGCCCAAAGCTCTTACAGTCATAGTAGATTTTGACCTACGGTTTAAAGTGGATGCCGAACCACTACAAACACTCACGGCACCGGCGGGACTCGAACTCGAAATCTGTCGCATCCAGCGAAGGAGTTAATCAAATATTATGATGTGGAAAATTTGAAAACAAAACATCATAATATATTATAATATACGTTAATAACATTAATCCTTATTATTAAATGACATTATATGACTATCTTATTTTGTAGAAATCCAAGGAAATAGTGTTTGAAAACAAATGGAAATATGCAAAATAAAAGAGACAATCAGGAATAATATGCTCCCTTAATTAGGCGTGAAAAATAAAACGCCGTTTTAAATATTCTGTTCTCGTAAATGTTTGCCATAGATCTGAGTCATTTCTCCGCATACGTTGAGTCCATTTTCAGAATAATCAGCCCACTACGTTTGCGCTAGATGCATTTATAGTCCTAAATGCTACCGGAAGGCCGTGTTTACCCTCCTGATTGCTGTGTTGCTCTCTATTCTTACTTATTCCAACAGCTTAACATTCATTTGTTGACATGAAACAATTCTCCTTAGATACGTGACGGTTCAGTCCGCCCTTGGCGCGATGGGATGAAATTGTGTGGAGGAAATAGGCCAAGAAGAATTTATTATTATTATTGTTATTATTATTATTATATTATTATAAGATGTTTTCAAAACATTTCTAGCAATTTCCATTTGTATGTAAATTTTTGGTATCAACTGAGAAAAGTTATCGTTTTTAATCTTCAAAAGATATTCATTCTTGTTTTTATACGATTAAAACTGTTAAAACGTTTTTAAAAAAATTTTTTGATATTTTTAATACAGATTAAGATTTCGATTTTTTTGTAAATTTTTTAGTATCAACTGAGAAACATTGCCTTTTTTTTAAAGATATCTTCATGCTTGTTTTTATAAGATTAAAAGCGTTAAAACATTACGATATGCACATTAAGATTTTTTTTTATTTGTTTGTAGTGGTTCAGAATCCACTTTAAGCCGTAGGTCCCTGTCTCTTATTACTGTAAGAGTGTCATGGAGCCCAATCAGACTTATCTCTCACCCACATCATTCCCAAACATTAAAGCTCAGCTCTAAAGTTTGCATGTGGTGTGGTGTAGTAGCAATAGCTCTAATGCTCACCAAGATTTATCTCTCACCCCCATCATTCCCAAACTTTAAAGCTCAGTTCTAAAGCTTGTATATGGTGTGGTGTAGTAGCATTAGCGTAATACTCACCAACGGCGCACGTTACCACTGAACCAGGAGTCACGCTCTAATACCTTTAATTACTTATTTCTTTTATGATAAACATTTGTGTCCTTCGTGTTTTATTTACATGTATGTCACGAACAACCCACCAATAAAAGATGACGGAGAGATCATTGCCTTCCAGGAGATCTTTTAGGGATAAATGCCCCATATTTGCGTGTCATATGGGGAGAAACCGGAAGAACTCCCATCAGGCAGCTTGAGTATCTATGCAAGCCGCTTTACACTATCACGATGTTGTCACTATCGTCTATAATATTTTATAATATATTATATGCCTATATTATAAAATTATGTGCATATAATATATTATAAAATACGTTTCTAACATTAATCATTTTTATTCCACATCTATTATTAAATTATATTCTACGACTATCTTATTTTATAGAAATCAAGGAAATAGTGTTTGGAAAACAAATGGAAACATGCAAAATAAACGTGACAATCAGAATAATATGCTTCCCTTAATTAGCCGTGAAAAAATGGAGCGCCGTTTTAAATATTCCGTTGTCGTAAATGTTCGCTATAGATCTGAGTCATTTCCTCGCATACGTTGGGTCCATTTCAGAATAAACCGCCCACTATGTTCACGATTCTGCAGAGCTAGACGCATTTATAGTCTAAATGCTACCGGAAGGCCGTGTTTACTCTTCTATTTGCCGCGTTTCTCTCTATCCTTCCTTATTCTCCGGGTGAGCATTTATTTGTTGACATGAAACAATTCTCCTTAGATACGTGACCATTCAGTACCGCCCTTGGCGAAAACGCAATGGGATGAAATTGTGTGGAGAAAATAAACTAAGAAGAATTTATTATTATTATTATTATTATTATATGCTATTTTCAAAACATTTTTAGCAATTTCGATTTGTCTGTAAATTTTTAGTATCAACATCAGCTGAGAAAAGTTGACTCTTTTTTCAAAGGATCTACATGCTTGTTTTTTAAGATTAAAAAAGCATTAAAACATTTAAATTTTTTATTTTTTTTATTTTTAATGTAGATTAAGATTTTTTTTATTTGCTCATGAACTTAGATCCTAATCTGCTTGTTAATTTATGATATCCATACATGTTTTTGAGAATGATGGCCGAGTGACTAATGCTCTGGCTCTCGGAGCCACAGCTTTCGGGATTCAGTTCCGGCGGTGTCATGAATGTTTTTAGTGGTTCGAATCCACTTTAAACCGTAGGTTCCGGTCTCGTATGACTGTAAGAGCGTCACGGAGCCCAATCAGACTTCTCTCTCGCCCACATCATTCCCAAACGTTAAAAGCTCAGCTTGCAAAGCTTGTATATGGTGTGGTAATAGTAATAGTAGCCTAATGCTCATCAACGGCGCACGTTGCCACGAGTTGGGCTCTATTACCTTTAATTACTTATTTCTTTTATGATAAACATGTGGAGGTAGTGTTTTATTTATATATGTCACGAACAGCCCACCAATGAGAGATGAGGGAGGGATCATTACCTTACAGGAAAACTTTTAGGGATAAATGCCCCATTTTTTTTGTGTGTCATATGGGAGAAATCCGGAAGAATTCCCACCAGGCAGCATGAGTATCTATGTAAGACGCTTTACACATGTTGCCACTATCGCCTTCGAGTCTCTTTATTTCTACAGCAGTAGCTAAAATCAGGCACCTGTCATTAGATTCGAATCTGAGTTAGCTGCGCACATTACCACTGGGTCTCGAATAGGGCTTCTTTACATATTCATCATCATCATTGGCGCAACAGCCTCATGGTGGACTAAGGCCGTTTGCCTACTGGCAGATTTCGAGACAGGAGATGTTTTCTCTTTACGAGGTGTAGTGTTGTCAGACTTTAGCCTAACGCTCTTACAGTCACTGTAGACAGGGACCTACAATTTAAAAGTGGATTCTGACCAGTACAAAAATCCATGGCACTAATGGGACTCGAACTCGAAACCTGGGCACAGAGCGACAGAGTTCTTTACATATCATGATATGAAAAATTTTGAAAATAAAAAAACAAAACTTAATAATATATTATAAAATAGATTTATAACATCAGTCCTTTTTTATTCCATATTTATTATTAAATTATATTATATGACTATCTCATTTATAGAAATTTAAGGAAATGTGGTTTGAAAAACAAATGGAAATATGCAAAATAAAAGAGACAATCAGGAATAATATGCTTCCCTTAATTAGCCGTGAAAAAAAAAGCGCCGTTTTAAATATTCTGTTCTCGTAAATATTCGCTATAGATCTGAGTCGTTTCTTCGCATACGTTGAGTCCATTTCCAGAATAATCCGCCCACTACGTTCACGATTCTGCGGCGCTAGACGCATTTATCGTCTAAATGCTGCCGGAAGGCTGTGTTTACTCTCCTGATTGCCGTGTTTCTCTCTATCCTTCCTTATTTCTCCGGCTTAGCATTTATTTGTTGACATGAAACAATTCTCCTTAGATACGTGACGGTTCAGTCCGCCCCTTGGCGCAATGGGGCAAAAATTGTGTGGAGGAAATAGGCCAAGACGAATTTATTATTATTGTTATTATTATTATATGCTGTTTTCAAAACATTTCTAGCAATTTCGATTTGTATGTAAATTTTTAGTATCAACATCAACTGAGAAAAGTTGGCTTTTTCTTCTTCAAAAGATCTTCAAGCTTCTGTCAGATTAAAAACGTTAAAAAACGTTTTTTTTTAATTTTTTTAATATTTTAATGTACATTAAGTTTTTTTAATTATCTATGACATTAAGATCCTAATCTGCTTGTTAATTTAAAATTTTCGTATAAGTTTCATAATGAAAAAATGTTTTAAATAATTAAAAATGGAAAACATTTTTTTAATGTTTCTTTTACATGAATAAAAAGATATATATTTTTTTAATTGGATTAAGTGTCTTTGTTTACTTGTTAATTATAATTCAGAAATATAGTTATTTTGCATTTATTAATGCTAAAATATTTTTTTTCACAAGAAAAGTCGACAGTTCATGAAAATTTTTTTTTTTAAATGCACTTCTTTGTAAAAATAAAGCACCATAAAAGTACTACTTTTATTTAATAAATAATTACTTTTATTCAAATAAATATGTGTAAGCCCCATTCGTAGGTAATGAAATAATTAAAAATTCAAAACCTTAGAACCCATAAACATTTAGAACTTGCATATTGAAAACTTAAATACGTAGTAAGTGAAATCTCTCCTGGCAGCGAGGCATGCTTGCATACGTCTATACAAGGAGTAGTAAAAAGACTGTTAACCTCATCTGATGTTAGATTTTGCAGGACATTTCTCTCTTATTGCTCCGCAGCCTGATTGGCAATTGGCTAACGCTCTGGCTTTCGGTACCACAGGCTAGCCAATTGGTTCGTATCCTGACAGTGGAATAGATGTTTGTTAGTGGTTCGGAATCCAAGTTAAACTGTAGGTCCCAATCTAATTAGCCCAAAGTGTGCACAAAATGACCGTATAGCGACAAACCAAACCAATTATTGCTCCAGATATAGATCATTTGAGGGAGCCCAAATTTAGTGACCTACTACATCTCATATATGTTCGAGAGGTCTGATGAAGTTGCTGGCCAAATAAAAGTATTTATATGGAGATTAATGTACTGTATGGAGTCTGGTATTATCTTGTTCGAAAATGATACCAGGATGATATGCAATGAGGGGTAATGCAAATGGCCACAGGATGTTATAAATGTATAAACTGTTATAAATGTACACTGGAGGACTGCGGATAATTTGCTGTCTACATCTAATATAGCATAGTTTAAGATAGCACTCTACAACATATATAAAGGGCTTTATATCTCTAATCGTTGGTAGCTTTTGCAAAATAATAGCTGATTGATGGCATTCGTATTCTATGGTCAACATTCGGATCTGATGTGCAATGTAGATAATTAAAAAAAAAAAAAAAAAAAAGATTTTAGTAGTTCTCCAAAATTGATGGGGGTAAGGTTCTTTATTAAACATCATGCTATGCCAATCTGTTAACAACCATGGTAATTATTTACGGCAGCATTCCAAACGTCCCTGCCGATTTTATTCCACCTCAATCAATATACCATGTGATATCGGAAAGTAGTGCTAGTGGTATGGAAAAGACTTTTATTTTACTTCACTCTTCCCCTTCATTTCCAGGGTTACCAGATAAAAAAGTGTGAGTGGTTAAAATAAAAATTTAAACTAGAAAAATTTAATTATAGAATTATAAAATAAAAATGAAAAGATATAATCTTAAGATATATAATAATAACACCTTATATGATACTATATAACTAACATATACATAAATGAAAGGAAGGATATGCTATACAGAAACTGTGGGACATTAGATGGCGGATAATGATATCGTATTAGAGGGTTTCGCACAATCATTCGATCTTGCCTCTCTAATTTTTTTAATTTGACCTTGAAGAACTTTTATCCCATCGATGAATTCTTCGTATTAATGTTGAAGCTAGTATCCAAGCACAACAATGCTGGGAGTCTTTTATGGTGATCTTGCTTCTCATCATACACTTTGACTTTCTAGAATCTTTATCCCATCAATGAATTCTTTGAATAAATGTTGATGCTGATACCCAAGCACAGCAATGTCTATGTTGTATATGGACTGCTTTTGGTTTCGTATGGCTAGACAATATCCTGGCAGAATGACCACGTTCGATGTCATCTAATCGGCTACAAGATCTTCAACAACATTCTGGTGTCATATTTATTATGTTTGTAGGTTCCGTTAATTAATTGCGAAGCAGAAACATGGACTGCGAGACAGAACTTAACACTTGTCGGCAATGAAAATTGAAACAGAATCCATTTAATCATTCATATAAAATAGTGGCTCCCAAATTTATTTTTTGTATTTTTCCCACTTAACGTTCGAGAAAAATAGAACTCAGGATCCCTCAGGAAATTTACCTTCTTTAAACAAACCAAGAAAGAAGCAGTACAAAAATAGTGCGTTCTGACGCGTATTTATTTATCCAACTATGTAAGAAGCTGTATATAAGACGCCTTGAAGTTTGAAATTATAAAATCATGTACAAATATTAACCAAAGTATCATTCGCATTTAACATAGAAGAATTAGACACGGTTGAGAATAATTACAATTGATGTTGAGGTCAGTTGTTCGTGACAATTTATTTGATGAATGATTGTTGGTGCCTTACATTAATTCAATTTATGCATAGTATATAAATAAAAATTGTGCGTTATGTACTCTGAGAAATATCATTTGGACGTCACGCCTATTTAAAGATTACAATCTCAATAAATCATTACACGCAACTCAAATTTTCTTGCTAATGTAAGCTGAACTTACGGACAACACGCTCACCCACCAGTATGCCCTACTTAAAATTTGTCGACTGATTTGATCACAGATCGTTTTTTATCTTGTATTTTGTGAGTTTACCTTTTTTTAAATAATGCAAGTGAAAATAATGAATAATTTGTATTTAATTTCTAGTAATGCAATGGTAGACAATAATGGTTAAGCTATTTTACAAATTGCAAAAACAAAACGAGCAAAATAAATTAATATTTAATATCGATTGAGAACAATCAATATCGATATTAACGAAATTCTAAAAGTAAACAGTACATAAATATTAAACATTCTAAAATACTTTCTGGGGCCTGATGGCCGAGTGACTAGAACTCTGGCGCTCGGTGCCACAGGGTTCGAGTCCTGTGATGCCATGGGTGCCTGTAGTGGTTAGGAATCCACTTTAAATAGTAGGTTCCTGTATAATATGGCTGTAGGGCATAGGGCTGACAATTCTACCCCGTAAAAAGAAAACCACTCCTGTTTTGGAATCTGGCAGAAGGCTATGGTACAACATGGAACACTGTACCAATGGAACACCAACAGGTAATGTAAACAGTAGGTACCTGCGTAATATGACTGTAGGCATAGGGCTGACAATTCTACCCCGTAAAAAGAAAACATCTCCTATTTTGGAATCTGGCAGAAGGCTATGGTCCAACATGAATTGTAGTGCGGGGAGAAATAGTTAGTTTTAGTTTATCTTCTTCTTGCACCTAATTCAATTCCTTCTGTTAGCTCACACTCTCCCTATATATATCTTGTTCAAATTTTCAATCGTTCATAAAATACTTTTTATTCATCCACTCAACTTCAAATACATTTTTTTCAACTTGTAGTGGATGACACTTGATGTTGATACAGTTTTTTCAAATATTAATTCAGTAATTAAATTTAATCAATTAATTTTAGTTTTTTAAGATTTAAGTTGCATATATCTACCAATAGATGGCGCCAGGTAAACTTTAAAAATGAATGAAAATTATTAATAAAGGACTTTCTGCAATATAGTGAGAAAAAAAAGCAGGAATTGACTTTAAAAATTTTTTTTTATATCACTTGTTTTTATTAAACACACCCAAACTGCACTCGAGGTTACTGTCTTCCTAACTCCCGTTCCTTCCTTTAAGTAAAGATAGATTATCCCCTCTCTTCAGTAAACAAAGAACAACTGATACTATTGTACAGTTTGTACTATGTGTAGTTTAACGATTTTTTTCCGAATTTTAATATAATTAGTATTCTGCAAGGGGCTTGATGGCCGATTGACTAGAGCACTGGTACTCGGTGCCACAGGTTTCAGATTTGAAACCCGGCTGTGCCATGGATGCTTGTAGTAGTTTGAAATCCAATGACTACTACTAATATTACTACTACTACTACACCACACCACACTATGGCTAAAGCTGAGTTGCCCTATACAGTTTGGGAATGATGTGGGTGAGAGAAATCTAACTGGGTTCCGTGACGCTCTACAGTCATATGTGATCGGGACCTACGTCTTAATTCTGGAGTATTACAGACATCCATGGTACTGTCGGAACTCGAACCCAAAACCTGTGGACCAAGCGCAAGAACGTTAGACACTCGGCCATTAAGGCCAAAGGTTTAATTAGACTGTAGAGCGTTGGGCTTAGGACTGAACACCCTACCTCATAAAAAGAAAAAAACATCTTTCATCTCGAAATCTGCCATTAGGCAGACGGCCTTCTCCCACCATTGGGTTGTTGCGCCAATGAAGAAGTACTCTGTAAGCGAGTATAAAATTTTCCTGTAATACTTTGATATAAAAAAAAATGAAATAATTTACTTACATTAAAAATTTCCCACAAAGTAAATATACTTCTGTAAAAAAAAAAAAAAAAAAATGCTGCAAAAAAAAAAAAAAAAAAAAAAATATGTTATTGCATTTTTATTTTCCTTTATCATTGCTATAAAGATAAATTTACTTAACTTTTCACACCAAAAAGTTACAAATTTTGGTTGTAAACCGATTACTAAAAATTAATATTTTGGCTTTATAAATCATTATTCACAAACATAAATAACTGCGCTATTTATTTGCGAACTATTTCCAATCTAGATAATAATTACGCATTCGCCAACCGTCAACATAATTATAGCCAACTAGAATTTGAGTGAGAAAACATTGTTAATTAATTTCCTAATGCCACTGGCGTGAGTGGTTCAAAGTGTGTTATGTTTGATGGAATTACACTCATAACTGTAGAGACTGATTCATGCGGTTGGCTTGTTGATTAACGTTTAATATAAAGGCAAGATTTATTATATGTGGGTAAATATGTACGTAAATAATTGGATTAATTTATTTACTGGCAGAGGCAAATGCATTATTTCTATGCTCTATTCAAATATATTTGAGTATACTCAGACCACCGATAATGTAGAAAATTGGTAAGCAGGCAAATCAGATGGTTTCAAAAAAGAGAGGTGTCATAGGAGAAAAATGTCATTGAGAAGGAATTTTAATTGTATTAAAAATAAATTTAATTTTGAATAATTAAAATTTTAAATGGCATGATATTAAAAAGAAAAACTAAATGAAAATATTATTTAAATTATATATTTTTTTTCAAAGCAGTTTTTGACCGCGTATATCTGACCACCATCCCTAACAAATAATCGATCTGTTTCCGCCGGATATTTACCAATGTTAAATCAATGTAGCCCTACGGACAACTTATTCTTTACATTGGCATGAGAGAAGAAATAATGTATTTTCTAATCATTTAATGACTATGGTTACAGTATAGCAGGAGGCTCAGTGTTAGCAATGCATTACCTTACCTCAGTGTTATCAATGTAATATTACAAAAACAATGCCAATTGGGACACGTATAGTATATGGATTTCTTTTCAATCGCTAACAAAGCAAAAAAATTCAACCTAAAAAGAAAATTGGTGTAATTTCCCTTGAGATAGAGGTTTTTTTTATTTTATTTTATTATTATTATTTATTTTATATTTATTATTTTATTTTATTTATTTTTATTATTATTATTTATTTTTATTTTTTTTACTGGTAGAATTGGCAAAAAAAATTCCAATAAAAATTTTCACTTATAGATTGAGTTGGGCCTCGTGTCAGGCATATATATCACTAACAAAGAAATTTTAGCTGTTACTACTCGTTTCTGCTGGCGTATGAGGAATGAAATGGAAAACTCTCACTAAGAAGTCTGACTGTCGATGCAAGGCACTTTCTACACCTAGTCACATTCTCCATCGTGTCTCACATTTATGAAAGCATTGACTACAACGATAGATCTAGCGGTTTTGAACTTGAGACCTTCAGTATGTTATCTGCCAACTTTATAAAGGATTACCATGTACTGTAAGTAAGATAGAATATTAATTTATGTTTAATATATAATTATCGGGTCGCTCAAATTTGTCCATATTTTAATACATACCTGGTTTTCTTTTTTATTAAAAATTTAAATTTTGAAACATCACATAATATAAATATTGAAAATGAAATGCTATAACAAATGCATATTTCATTTATGTTGTATGTTACATACATGTTATGTTTTGCTAAAAAAAAAAAAAAAAAAAAGAAGGAAGGTTTGATTAAAATTTTTGTTTTAGAAAATTACGGTTAATTTTTACAGTCGTTAAATACAAATATTAATCATAAAAATACTGCATATAATTGCAATTATACAATTAGATAAAAATCTTTAAATACAATTACATATTATTGATTCAAATTAAAAAAACTCATTGTATTCATTTTAAGAAATTCTGTAATAAATAGTCTTCCAACAAATCTTTTTAATTATATGAAATCTTGGTGTATATATACCAATTTTGCCATGGATGTTTGCAGTGATTCGGAATCCACTTTAAACGGTAGGTCCCGATCTAATATGACTGTAGAATTTAGGGCTGAGAGCTGACAATCATATTTCATAAAAAAAAAAAAAAACATCTCCTGTTGTTGAGTAAATAAAGAAGATATTATATATATATATATATATATATATATATCTTCAAATTATCTTTTCTTAAATTTCTTATCTTCAAATTACACGCGCCCCCTGGGTAATGCAAAAAGTGAGTACGTCGTGCAGCTCTTGCCTTAAGGCATCCAAGACCAAGCTGTCTAAGTGTTTGCCAGCTGCATTAGAAAGAAAATATATACATAATACGGGGCAAAATTGTAAGTAAGTTGTTATAATTTAATTTGTTATGTATTCTTATTAACAAAATGACTTGAAAATATTTTTCTTTTCTCTTTTTTTTTTAAATTAATATTTTCATGATGGTTCATCAATAAACAATACATTTGATGCTGGAAAGTTTTATTTTGGATGTTACTTTTATATTCCTAATACAGACAAAATTGTTTTTGTGCTAAAAAGGTTTAAAGATGTATAACAACGATCTGTATAATATGTTAAATGATTCAATTCTAAAAAGTAGCTTCCTGACCTACTTAAACCAAACTTAACCATCTTTAATTCAACTCAAATAGAAGAAAGTTCATTACTGAAGCTGTTCAATTCAATTACTATTCCGGCTCATCTGCACTTTCAAATCTTCTTAATTATGTGAGATTGCTGCTTCTAAAATATCTCCTTGATTTCATCACGTAGGGTTAGGTTCTTTGTCGCTTCCATATAACTAAAATGAGAGTGGAATTGGAATTCATTACTGTAACTAACAATCTAGAAGATTTTTCAGAATAGTAGCTTGAATTAAATTTATCTTTTAGCACTGAAATGTTCAAGAACTTCCAAGGTAACTAGAAAATTTTTCCTTATAAAAGAAATTTATTTAGGTTACGAAATTTTCCTGTAAATACTGGGATGTTATAGTTAAAGTTCGCTTATTCAGAAAGTTCTAGAGCGGGTTCTATGTTACAAATTTAACGAAATTTCTGTAATGTATTGCACAATTAAGATAGTTGTAAGGTAGTCTGACTAATTCGGACACTGAATCTATCCGTTATTCAAAATAAAGGATAAAATGTTGCTAGGAAATAAAAATCTTCCTCCGTCCCAACCTAGTTAATTCCGACTGTAACTGACTAAAAGTGAGGTTTTAAAAATTTATTAAATTTTTAAAAATTTATTAAATTTATTATTTAACGAATTTATTTAAAATTTATTATTTTATTAAATTTATTATTTAACGAATTTATTTAAAATTTATTATTTAATATTTTTAAAATAAGGTATAATAGCTGTTATGGGTGAAACATAAATACATAAGATCGAAGTATTGAATATGTCTTTAATATAAGACTGCATTTTTAATGGAGTTACTCTGATGCAAGAAGGTCAACCAACAGTATAATCAGCCAAGTCCAAGAGCTTTAGAATCACCATACGATGCAAGGAGATTATTTATCCTAAGTATACAAGGTGCCTAACTCATGGCCCAGGGGTAATATTAGCAGCTAGCATGCAGAAGGGCCAGACGGCGTTATTTATAGTCTCTGTTTTCAGAAAGGTAACGACTCGATGGCAACTGTGGCAGCATATGCAAAGAGCCTCACACTTATAATCAAGCTGAATGGTGAGAGTTTTTTTTTTTTTTTACTATGCAGAAAAGGGTCACTGCATGTAATCTGTAGAATTTTTTTCATGGAAGTTTTGATAAATATTAATTCTACAAAATTATAGCCTAAAAAAATTTTTCCACATGGATAATACATGGACCAAAAAACGCATTACAGCATAACTGGTGAAGCTATCATAATTTACTATCCACATTATTTGTTCAGTTTTTTTTTTTTTAATGCGGTGGTTATGTTATGACATTTACTGTAAATTTTTCTTCGATTTTACTGCAAATTTACGAGAAATTAATATTTGATAGTCTCTTGAAAACCATTATTGAAATAAATATTATTTCTAGTATTTTTCAGTTTTTTTTTTTTTGGAAGAAGTCCAAAATATTTATTTTCTACAACAAGACCAATTAAGTGCCAGATATGTTTAAAGATCTGCCAAATGGGCTGAACTAACTCTTAATTCGTAAATAATTTCATAAAAGAATATATAACTATCGTTGAAACTATAGTTTCCCCTTTTTTAGTAAAATGAATAATCTACAAAATTTTTTCACTCAATTTCTTATAATTTTAAATAAAGAGAAAATTATAATTAAAGATGTGTTGACATTTATAAAAGAATATACTGTACATGAAACATGTTTAATCATCCATTGCACTGTTATATGAACAACTCTAAAATTTGTAGTAATTTATTAAAAGTATATTTGTTAAGCTTTTAAAAGCCACTTTATACCATCAATGCTTTTTTTCAGTCTTAATATTAGAAATTTGCCAGAAAAACAAAAAGAAATTTAAAATAGATATAGTTAGGAATTTTAATTAGTTGTAGCTATTCCAGTTCATCTGTTTTTACTATGTAAAATGATACAGATTTAACCGCGTTAAACGAAAAAAAGATACATCGGCACTGTGGCAATATTTTTTAACTTTGTTGAATCCTGATGATAAAGATTTTCATTCTATTACTGCTGCCATTAAATATGATAAAAAAAAAAATAAATAAATAAAACCGATCAGCCTAGAAAGCCTCGAACCCATTTGGAAACACCTCTATATTAATACGGCATTATAATTTTCATGACACTATAATGTTTTTGACATTTTCATTTCCTATCGATGTCATGTTTTCTTTGTGAAAAATTAAAAGGTTTTTATCCATTACTGTAATTTTTAGAAAAGAAAATTGTTTAGCAATTGAAAGAGAAGTTGTAAGATTTTAGTTAATCAATTGTTTTTCTAAAGATGAAAAAAAAAAAAAAGAAATATAAATTAATGTCCCTGATTCTAAAAGTTCAATGTGTTACTATTGGGAAAATATTTCTTGGATGATTACCAACAAGACAAACCGGACAGGTCTGGTGGGTAGGCTGCGGGATAAAGGAAGCGTGGTTCAAACTCGGAAAGTTATAAAGTTAAAGCTTAGGGCACATTGGTCTATATGCTCGTAAGCCTGTCAGATGTGTTCCACTTACCGCAACTCACTGTCGCCTGCGATTAACCTGGAGTAGAGAGCATGCATTGTGGACACCGCAACAGTGGTCTTGTGTGATGTTTCCCGACGAGTCCAGGTTTAGTTTGCTGTCTGATTCTCGCTGGACTTTCATATGGAGAGCGCCAGGTACCCGTTACCACCAAGAGAACACTATTGAACGACACCGTTGCGGTGGTACAGGGTGGCTCATTTGGAGAGGAATTATTCTGGTTCCAGAACTGATCTGCATGTTCAGAGTGTAACGATGACAGGCCACATCTATCGGGATGTCATTCTGGAACAACATGTACGTTTGTTTCGGGGCGCCATGGGTGCTGAATTTCTGTTTATGGATGACAACACCCGTCCTCACCGTGCAAACATTGTAGACGAATGCCTTCAATTGGAGGATAACACCCGTTTGGATTGGCCAGCATACTCACCGGACTTGAATCCAATAGAGCATGGGATATGCTTGGCCGACGAATTGCAGCCCGTCAACCCCTCCCACCTGTCAACCGGAACTTCGGAGGGCATTGCTTCATGAGTGATGCAATATTCCCAAGATCAGATTGATAATTTGATACTCAGCAAGCCTAGGCGTTGTAAGGCCTGTATTGCATCGTCCGGGAGACATATTCCATATTAATAATCATACTAACCATGTTATACTGTTTTTTTAAATAGGTTCTTTTTTAAAATTTGCTCCAGGGAGTAAAAAATCGCAATTTTATTAATTATGTCAAACAGATAGCATCTTTTTTTTGCTCTTTACCTTTTGTTTAATAAATAGACTTTAAAAATAAGTCAAATTTGTTTTGCTTCTGTCACTTTCTTTGCCTGAACTTCATTATCCTTAATTTATGGACATGAGTGTAGTATGGAAAGATAGTGCGGCTCTAAGCTAGAAATATTTTATTACTGTCTTTCCTTCAGAAGTACTATTTCAGACCGTTTCATAATTTTAGATGTAATTTCCAACATAACTATCTAACTCGATAAGATCGTATGCAGTCAATCGCAAATATGCTATAAACTAGTGAAACATCTTATGAATGGTATACTATTACATTTGTGAAGTTAGATGCTTTTGAATAAATCTTAAGCTTTGCTGTTACTGCAATAAATCAAGCAACAGATCTCCAATCGCTAGACCTGACTTGACTTAATACTTTGAGATGTAAGCTCCCTGATGATGCTTTACCTCAATTTATCCAAACGTTGTTTGTGGTCTGATAGCCAATTGGCTAGCTCTTTGGCCATTGGTACCATAGGTTTCAGGTTAGAATCCTGGCAGTGACATGGATGCTTGCGAGTGGTTCGGAATCCATATTAAAATGTAGGCTCCGGTCTGTTTAGCCCTCTTGTGCACAAGATTACCGTAGAGCGACAACCCAAATAAAACCGAAAATTGTTTAAATTACTACAGATAACAGAATTTGACAAAAGAGAAAAGGAAACCTTTATAAAGGAGCTTTTCTAATACTCAAAATTCTTGAATTCATTGTCTATAACAGCTTACAAATTCTATTGTAAAACAAAATAATCGTTGCACGTGCTTGTTAACCTATGGATAAATCGGTCTCTGTAGTAACTTAACCATTTTCTATCCAGGGATTGTTCGTGGTATATTACATAAAACAGGAATTCCCTGTCGAAAAAAAGGATCTACTTAACCAGAGTTAATAAGCTCATGTCAAACAACATTGGAAATAAATTCCTTATCAAAAATATTCAGTCGTTTACTATCTAAACCTGCCTGCACTTTCCATATCTCCTTGATTATCAAACGATTCGTAATCACCGAGCGAACCTTAAAAACAGCAATTTACCTCATTGGCGCTTTGGTTCGATTACATGGCGCCATGTTCCCCTAACCGTAACTAAAAGGTGAACTGACTTGACTTGGTACTTTGGGATATGTGCTCGCTGATGACATTTTATTTCAACTTATCCAAATATTGTTTAAAATACCGCAGAATTTGACAAAAAACTAAATGAAACCATCATAAAGGAACTACTTTAAAACTCGAAATTCTTGAATTTATTGCCTATGACGACTTACAAATTCCTTTTAAAACAAAATAATCGTGGCTCGTACTTGTCGCTAATGGATAGAAAAGTCACTGAATATGGAAGAAACTTACCCCCTATTCTATCCAGGGATTGTTCGTTACATAAAACATAAATTCCATGAAAAAAATGTGACCTACTTAGCCAGAGTTAACAAGCTCATGTCAGACAACATTGGCAATAAATTCCTTATCGAAAATATTCGGTCATTTATATCTGAACCTAGCTGTCCTTTCCATATCTTCTTAATTATAAAAAGGTTCGGAATCACTCAGCGAACCTTGAAAACAGCCATTTACCTCATTGACGCTTTGGTTTGATTAGATGGCGCCATGTCCACCCTACCCGTAACTAAAAGGTGACCTGACTTGACTTGGTAGTTTAAGATGTATGACGCTGATGACACTTTATCTCAACTTATCCAAATATTGTTTAAAATCAGAATTTGACAAAAGAGAAAATGAAACCTTCATAAAGGAACTACTCTAAAACTCGAAATTCTTCAATTCATTGCCTATGACGGCATACAAATTCCATTTTAAAACAAAAGAATCGTTTCTCGTACTTATCACTAGCCTATAGATAGAACAGACTTTGAATATGGCTGAAACTTAACCCTATTCTATACAGGGGTTGTTCGTGGTATATTACATAAAACATGAATTCCCCTGACCTACTTAACCAGAGTTAATAAGATCATGTCAAACAATATTGGCGATAAATTCCAGATCAAAAATATTCGATCATTTGCTATCTGAACCTGCCTGCACTTTCCATATCTTCTTAATTATCAAACGATTCGGAATCACCCAGCGAACCTTGAAAACAGCCATTTACCTCATTGGCGCTTTGGTTTGATTACATGGCGCCATGTCCACCCTACCCGTAACTAAAAGGTGGTTCCAGAAAGAAAAACCGAAGAATGTATTGATAAAAAAAAAGCCCCATTGCTACTCAAGTGGCGCGGATAAAAAATGAAAAACGAGAAGTAATAATCCCGGGGAAGAGCTTCTGTTCAAAAAAGAACCTCCTTTGATAAATGATACTAAACGATGAGACCACGTGATCATCTTTTTCCTGCAGGCAATCCTCTTATGGGTCAAACCTCCAGTAGTTACGCTTCACCTGCTAAATCGATAGCTGCTATAAAAATAACCGCTTCAACCCTAAAATCGTTGGGAAAAAAATCTCTCCCCAACAATGTTAGTTTATGGTCATAAATGATGTGTGCTGTCACAAGACACTCAGATTCAGAGAGGGTGGGTGGGAGTTTTTTTTTTTTTTTTCTATCCCCTTCTGTAGAGTTAACTATCAATGAAAACTTTTTACTCTTTGAAACTCTTTTTACTCTATTTTTTTTCGATAGATAATGTGTTTATCCCTCCAAGTAAAAATTTTCAGAAACAAAAATGGTTGTTAATTTAGTGGCCTACTTTGTAGATGTGAAAGTGAAATGGCAAAGTATAATTCTGGAAATAATAATTTTTTCTGTGCTTCAAACTGTTTTGTGATTCAAAATGTATTTCTTAATTTTCTTTTTTTTAAATATCTATTATTGATAATCATTAAGATGTCTCTTGAATTATGTAGCCTTCTAAACTGAAAGTGATCCATGCGAATTCAGATAGTAGCCATGGAACGATTAACTGTCCAAATAATCATTTTCTCTGTGTTTCAAACTGTTTTGTGATTCAAAATGTTTCAGATTGTGTCTAGAAGTTTTATTTTTTTAAATATTTATGATTGATAATTGTTAAGAAGTCTCTTGAATTCTGTAGTCTTCTGAACCGAAGGTGATCCATGCGAATTATGACAGAAACCATGGAACAATTACCTATCCAAATAATCCTTTCCCCCGTGTTTCAAGCTGTTTTGTGATCCAAAATGTTTCAAACTGTGTCTCGTAGTTAAATTTTTTTCAATATTTATGATTGATAATTATTAAGAAGTCTCTTGAATTCTGTAGTCTTCTGAACTGAAAGTGATCAATGCGAATTCATACAACAGCCATGGAACAGTTCCCTGTCCAAATAATTATTTTTCCGGTGTTTCAAACTGTTTTGTGATTTAAAATGTTTCAAACGTCTCGTAGTTTTTATTTATAATTATTTATTAGTTTTAAACATTTATGATTGATATTCATTAAGAAGTCTCTTGAATTCTGTAGTCATCTGAACTGAAGGTGATCCATGCGAATTATGACGGTAACCATGGAACAGTTCCCTGTCCTGATAATCCTTTTTGTGTTTCAAACTGGTTTGTGATTCAAAATGTTTCAAACTGTGTCTCGTAGATTTTTTTAAATATTTATTATTGATAATCATGAAGAAGTATGTTGAATGCTGTAGTCTTCTGCACTGAAGGTGATCAATGCGAATTCTGACAGTAGCCAATGAGCAGTTTCCTGTCCACGACATAGTATGAACACCCTAAATATGTTCACCAAACAATCTTTCACAGAATTGGAAAAGTTATGTGGAGGGTGCGAATCTTCATAAAGCGGTTCTAATTCTTCTTTGTACTATAGAATCTTTTGCTAATAAAATAAAGGTCAAGAAATATATTTTGCCAATAAATTCCTTCTCAGAATAAATCTTTCAATTGCATAAAATAAAGTTACTAAATAAATCAGTTATATATATTGCTAAATAATCAAGTTAAATCAATCAGTTACTTAAAAAAGATTGATAAAAAAATATGTTAAAGTAAAATAATAATATAGTAATAAAATAATTTATTTATTGTTACATTAAATAAGAATAAAGTACTTCATATATTAAAAGAGGTCTCAAATTTTATGATTAAACATTGCTAGAGAGAAAAGTGTTTAATTTATCCTAAAGGCACTGGAAAAATGAAAATTACTTTAAACTTTCAATTTTTATTTTATTATGAAGTTAAATAGTGCAGAATTTTCTAACGGCAGTTGAAGAGATAGAAATTCGAAAAGTTTTATTAAAGTATTTTTCTATGCACTTAAGATACGGCATTTAAAGGTATAAGTAAAAGATAAATGTTGGTGTAATTTTTAAAGTTCTATAGAAGAACTTTATAATCACAGCGAATAAGCATATATTGCCTTTTTCTGTTATGGAAAACAATTTTAGAGATTTATCCAACCAAAAACAGTTAAAAATATCCAAACTCATTACCACACCAAACTTAAAATCAAGTTGAATTTGTCGATTTGGTTTGGTTTTTGTCGCTCTACGGTCATTTTGTACACACTTTAGAATAATTACACCGGGACCTATAACTTAACGTGGATTCCGAACCACTCACAAACATCCATGCCACCGCCACGATTCGAACTTGAAGAACCAAAGGCCAGAGCGCTAGCCAATTGGTCATCAGACCGTTGTCAATTTGGGGATTCATATACTTAAAAGAGATTTAAAATCTAACGAAACTGAAATGCAGTAATGTTTGATGTTGCTTTTATCTTTGTTACTTAACTAATATACAGAAAACTATGGTATGAGGGGGAGGGAGATAATATTGGCTTCCTTCTTCTTCATTGGCCCAATAGCCGAATGGTGGGCCATAGTAGTCTGCCTACCAGCAGATTTCGAGACAGATGTTTTCTCTTTTACGGAATAGAGTTGTCAGCTTTACGCCCTATAGTCATATTAGACCGAGATCTATGATTTAAAGTGGATTCGAACCACTACAAACTTCCATGCCCCCGCAGGGTCTCAAACCCTGTGGCACCTAGCGCCAGAGAGTTAGTCACTCGGCCATCAAGCTCCAATCTTGACTTCCACTGAGTGGAAATACTAAACAACTTAGCCAAGAACATGTGATCGATAAAAAAAGAAAAATATTGAAATACCTCAAACTGTGGTTTGCCTTTATAAAAAAGAAAAATCCTGAAGACATTTTTTAATAAGGGCGAAGAAGATATTTCCACATATAGAGGAATTCACTGAAGTGTTGTGTGTAAGAAGTTGGCATATCTTTATAAAAATGCATGTAACATCTTTAAGACTGTTTTTTTCTAAGAATATATTTCATTTTTAAGGTTCGTGTTCTGTTACTCCTTTATTGTTATAATTTACAATTTATATGGTGCGTACATAATAAAATGTGCCCGATTTTACCGTTTTATGAGTAAAAAAAATTTGAGAAATTAAATTTAATGAAAAGTGAGGGAATGAAAATGATATCCTTAAAATTTTCTTTTATATTTTAATTTTTCAGTAAAGGAAGAATGAAATTTTAAAATATATGTCATTCTACCCACCATAAAAACTATGATACTTCTAAGCATCATTGTTTCTGAGGGAAAAAAGTACATAAAGATGAATTTAACATGCTAAAGATAGAATTTTTCCAATACTCTTTTAAGCCTCTTAACCGTGGTAGAGTATTTGGTAATATAACATTCATATCGTGTTATATATGTAGGTCAGTATCTTTATATATTATATATATATATATATATGTATATATCGCCGCATATTTGAAAACCCTCATTCAACAAAAACATTTTTACAAATAGATCTAAAGATTCCATAATCATGAAAGAATGACATTGAAGAACTCTTTTTGTTTTCAATTTAGTTTTCGAACACTTTTTACTTAAATTAAAAATATACACTTTTAAAAATTATGATCAATAAATTTTTATCCTATTTCATTTTTTTTTTTTTTTTTTTTTTTTTAATTATAGGCACCAAATATAAATTTAACAATCCGGAATGCTCATTCGAATCAGAATTACAATCCTCTGACACATCACCAAAGCTTTCAACATCACCATGCAATACATTGCTGCTATTATTACCGGTGGGTGTCGCCACAGATTTCGGTTCGAGTCTTGACGGTGCCATGGATGTTTTTAGTGGTTCGAATTCATTTTAAGCCGTAGGTGTAGAGCTGACAACCCTACCCATTGAAAAAGTCAGCCTAACAGATTCAAGTCAGACTTCTACCTACGGGTGCTCCATCACAATAGAAGCTCCCACTGCCCCTTACCCTCCTTTCATGTGACCACACGGGTTCTGGACTTGGTCTAAATGTTGCTGTCTACCAAGTGTGATAAGAAACAATACAACTGAAAGTAGATGTTAGTGTTCATAAGTAATAAATAACACTCGATGTCTCACAAATACTCTTAGTCCAGAATTAAAATTAATTGTTTCATTGGTCATGGTGTCCTAAAAAAGATACAAATGTGATTTGGCATACTTAGTATATAATAATAATAATTCATTTAAAAAGTATACTTATAATAATAATTCATTTAAAAATTAATATAAGTACTGATAAGTGTAAACATGAATACAGTAACTACTGTGTTATTTTGAGACTATCTTTTTTTTTCCCTAAATAATATTATTTATTATATGCATCATACCTCTGCAAGTGATGAGTGCTGATTTCACTGAATTATTTCTATCATCTATATAATTAATGCTAGATTTAATTTAAAGTTAAATAATGATTTTTTCATTCAAGCTCATGGAACGCCTAGTTAAGATTTCATGCACTATATGCTTTCCATAGATGTTCGTTATTGTGCTTGTAGATATTGTGCCTATAGTTATTATGTTTATAGATGTTCGTTTAAAACAGTAGTGGTATTAATAACGTCGAACGTGAGACCAACGTAGATACACCAAAGTTATATTCTCATTAAGAATTGGTCAACAAGCTTACTATGGTATTGAATAACTAATATAGCCAAAAACATACCTCAATAAACATCCCAAAATACTTAAACAACAATAACCCTTACTAATCACCTTAGCATTGTTGAAAGGAATTCTTTAAGTTGTGTTCCGCAATAACCATCTAAAACAAAATTAACATAACCACCACCCATCCATTCACCGCATATTTGTCGAAACAGGAACAAAACCCTTCAGAGGCTTATAAAATAGGAGAAAGAACACATATACATGGAATAAAAATTAGAGTCAATTGTATAAAGTGAAAATATATAAATTTATAATTAAGGCGACTGAATACATCTTAGGAATAACGATTAAATTTCAGAATAGTGGTTACCAGGCAACCTGCAGTTAATAATATCATTACATAATTATACATGCTATCATGCTACTATAATAAAACATATTACTTCAAAAGTACATAATAAATGGCTAACAATAGCTAATGGGAGTGTGGTCAACACGCTATTGAAAATAATTATACCAATAAATATTACTGTATACAAACAATAGGATAGCTAATAGATTACAGTAAAATAATACATTTGTACTCCAAATATTGTTATATCCCCACCTCAGTGAATGTTTTTGAAAAGTAAACACAGTTCAGTTCCAGTTTGAGCAGAGTACAAAAATACTATTACACCTAGATAAGTGGGTCTACTAAAAGCAATTAAAAGGCAAATGTAGCGTGCAGATTGAGCAACCGGATTGTAACTGGGTATGGTTAGGTTGCGATACTTAAGGCACAGGTTGGAGAACTCACAGCTTTATTTACAAACGCACGAATGCCACAAAAACATACAATTAGAGACATATAATATTTAACACATTTAAAGACGTATAAGTATACATTCGCAGAAGGATTCTACTTCTAAGCTGAAAACCCGATACTCAGCTATGATCAGTATGTGTCAAATATACTTCTCTCCGGGAGAAAGTCTCTAAGCCAACTGACCATTTCTCGAGAGTTGGTAGACCAACTAATATACAGAGTCATGCTAAATATATTTCCTCTCTGGATGAGATACTGTAAACTAAAATTTTCTCGACAGAAGATCATGGTTGCTCTGTACTTCCTCTCGAGTGAGTCTCGAGGCCGAGTGACCACTTCTCCTGAACGCCACGACGGTCGCTCTTGCCAGTGTGTAGGAGGAAGGACGGTTACAATCCCCATATAATAAATCTTGATAACCACTACATATTTTGCCAGTAGATAGTCAACAGCTCCTGGAAAGCTTCCGTGGTTGCGTGAGTGATCTCATCTCAAAACAGGAACCTTCCTGTTCTCTCCACTTTTTCAATTCCTTCTATTAGCTCACACTCTTCCTATATAAATCTTGTTCAAATTTTCAATCGTTAATAAAATACTTTTTATTCATCCACTCAAGTTCAAATACATTTTTTGAACTTGTAATGGATGACACTTGATGTTAATACAGTTTTTTCAAATATTAATTAAATTAAATTTAATTAATTTTGGTTTTTTTTTATATTTAAGTTGCACGTATCTAACAATAGATGGCGCCAGATAAACTTAAAAAAGAATGGAAATTATTTATAAAGGACTTTCTACAATATAGTGAAAAAAAGTAGAATTGATTTTTAATTTTTTTTTTTTTATATATATATTACTTGTTTTTTCATCTTCTTTTCTCATTTTGGTGCTTGAACCTCGCATTCCCTGAGGTTCGAGCTCTTTTTGAATAATTCTCGATTCTCAAAATATATCTACAGTTCTCTCCCATTTTAAAAGTTTAAGAGTTAGTAACTCTCCGATTCCATCTTTCTTTTTTTTTTTCAGCACGATTTACTTCTAGGAATCCTGTCTGTCCCCGAGTGTGTCTTTTTAATTTTTAAATTTTTCCTCTTAAATCATAATTTTCCTTACCTTATTAGCCAGAACCAGCATCCAGAGACCGTTTCCAGAGAATATGAAACTCCTTTGTCATCAACTCCTGTCACCACACAAAATCCAATTGTGTCAGCATAGATCGAGATATTTTTCCAGGAGGTTAAAGATAGTTTTCACATGTACAAGTTGCCGTCTGGACTGCACTCCTGCGCCACAGAAATATTTCTTACTTCCCACCTATTTCCTTTCTGGCAAGCTTCCCTCATGTAAATATGAACTCTTCCCGCCTTTAAATGGACAGTATAATAATAAATATTAGTCCCTGTTCACTCAATTGGGCCTCTTTTTGTCCCAAAAGACCACTCTTAATTTAATCTTGGGCCAGCTGCCTCCACTATTAAATCAATCTTATCTGTTAACAGTAAAACGCATCCAAACTGGACGTTGCCAATTAACAATCAACCCAGCCAGATGTGGTCATTAGGAATTTTCCCCCTGGGGACACTCACTTCGGTGGGATTTCATTGAGCTCTGTAGCGTACTTTTTGTCTCTGGGGGGCGTTCATTAAGACCTTCCTGGAACATGTCGTCACGACTTGATTCGTAAGGTCTCTTCACAGGGAGCGATGACAAAGTTAAACACATTATTGGGCAATGGGTTCGGTATCTCTGCTCTCTCCATTCTGCACGATTCCAAAGTTGGGACGTAACTGGGTAGTTTTACACCTCTGGCTTGACTATTGCGTGTAGTGCACTAAGCGTATGGAGCACATGCCTTTCCGAAGAGTAGGCATTGGTGTGGTCATTATTGATATCGTCAGATGAGGACTTATCTTTGATTTTTTAGTTTAGCGGCATTCACAAGGGGAAGGGGAAGGGGGGGAGAATATATAGACTATACTAAAAATATACTTATACTAAAAATTTTGCATATTCAAAAACCACTAATATGAAAAATTAATTTACATATATTAAAAATAAAAAGTTTATAACTTTCAGTTGTACATTACAGTAAAAAAATATATATATTATCAAGAGTTTTAAGTGCGACATATATCATTATCATGTGTCGTGCCTACTTGCATGTATAACTGTTTTATGTTTTTTTTTTTTGGTTATAAACTTTTTGTGATTAATGGGCAATGCAAGTTAGTTTTTCATATTAGCGCTTTTAGCAATGTTTTTGTATAATGATTCGAAATGTTTGTATAAAGATACGAAAACTTCTTTCTCTTGGTTATAAACTCAAAGATATGTATATCTGGTGGTAGGTAAGTGTTCTTAATAGCCGGACGAGTTTGTTTTTCGCTGAAAAGAATGGTGAAAATAGTTTACTTTTAATGATGGTGAATTGATAACTTCCAATTTTGGGTCGTTTTCCTACGTTTCACTGTTGATAGATAAGATTTACGTCATAGTCGATGCAGCTACTCAAAGTTTATGTTACACTTAAGAAATGTTTGAAGCAAATGGGGCTGTGTTTGTTATTGCCTGTTCAATTAAGGGTGGTCAGTGGTCTATATTTATATGAGCGAAGCTTGCCAGGAAGCAAATGGGTGGGAAGTAAAAATTATTTATGTGACGTGGGAGTACAGTCCAGATGGAACATTGCACTTGGGAAAAAAAAAAACTCACATCTGGGTCTTGTCCAGTGAAAAGGGTTATTAGCAAATGACTGATATACTGCCTGGGTATCGGATGGGAGAGGGGGGGGCTTACCTGCGTGAGGCTAATGAAGCTTCCTCCTCAAATCAATGGTTAGCGAGACTCGGTTCTGCAGGTTTTGAGCCTGGCCAATTAGATGAAGCAAGTTATTATTAAATGGAGAAGATATGTATTTCTTTGGTGTATATATGATGATATATATATATATATATATATATCCATTTTAGTTGATCCGCCAAGACTGATATTTCGCTAAGTTGCACGTTGCTTTACAGAAGTTGAACTTTGTTTATGTTGCCAAAGGCATTCTTCTATGTGGGAATAGAAACACTGTTAATTAAATATATTTGATGTTTAAATTTATTTTTTACATTGTCATCTATTAATTATTCATTTGAGTGAATACAGTAACTTTTTATAGGGTAATTACATTGAATAACTTGCCGTTAAATCTGCCTTTGGTTGTTGAAATCCTTTTGTTTCGTTGTTAATTTTAAAGTAATATATTTTCATATTGCCGTTTGGTAGCAAGTCTGACTACTGCATATGTAATTAACGTGTTGATAACATTAATTGTAGTTTAAAATATTCTGAAAATGAATTATTGCTTCAAGGATGTATTCAATTGCCTTAACTATAAAATAAAATTATATTTTATTGTTTCCCCTATTTATTTCTGTTTATGTGTTATTTCTCCTTGAAGAGTTTTAATCCTACTTTAACATATAGGTGGTGAATTAATGGGTGCTTATGTTAATTCTGTTTCATAAGGTTATCGCAAATCAAAGCATAGAAGATTCCTTACAGCAATGTTATGTTGTTATGTATGGGTTATTGCGGTTTTAAGAAAATTTAAGTGCTTGTTGAGGAATATTTTTTGGAAATAATTATTAATCAACACCGCATTATCAGCCGAAAAGGCATCTATAGCAATGCGCAGATTTTCTACAACGGAAATATCTTTTCAGTTTGATCAGGATAATAATTCTCAAACTTTGGAACGTGAATAGGTTGAAAAAAAGACACTATATGTTTCCAGTTGACAAAAATGAATAATTTTAAGTCAATTAAAAATTAACAAAAAAAAATGATGTAGAAATTTTTTTTTGATATACAAAGATTTTAATTACGAGTTTTAAAGCAACTAATAAATATTCCTTTCCCTGATTGGCAGTAATGGTTATTTTCAACAGCGTTTCTATACAAAACTTCTTTTATTTATTTTTTTTTTTTTCATTGCAGTAAATTCACACAACAAAATCAAATATTTCGTAAAAGACGCATAGGTTTTTCTGATAGCACGTCATGTTTAGTAAACAGAATAGAGCATTTATGATGTTTAAATTTGATTATATTTGAATTAAGAAATTTAATATTTTTTTGTTATCATTTTTAATATGTGTTAATTTCAAATAAAAATTTTTTTTTTTTTTTTACAGATTTTCTCAATAATTTTATTATAAAATATAAAAAAATTTTGAATTAAACATCGAAGTTACGAAGAAATTTTTTAATTAAAAGATTAAACGGAAATAAATGGTAGTATTTTTTCCTCATTAAAAAAAAGAGAAGCAAATTCTATTATTCAAAAGATATTTTGAAGCAATTGAAAATAAAATGGACACAATTCCAACAGAATATTTCAGAATTGAGTTTGAATTCCAACAGAATTCTTGAGAATACTTTTAGAAAACAAAGATGTATGGAGTGAATCTTCTTCAATGGCATAACAACCCCATGGTGAGCCAAGACCATCTACCTATTGGCAGATTTCGAGGCAGGAGAAATTTTCTTTTTTACAGGTAGAAATGTCATCCCTGAGGCCAACAGTCATGTTATGCCCGGCCCTGCGGTTTAAAATGCATTCCAAATCACTAGAAGCATCCATGACACCACCAGAACCGAATGCGAAACCTATGGCACTGAGCGCTAGTCACTTGGCCATCCAGTCCCTATGGAGTGAATAGTATGAAATAAAGATTTTTTCACCTTTCCATCTTGACAGACTGGATCAAAGATATATAATATAGGATTACAAAAAAAAAAAAAAAAAAAAAAAAAAAAATTGTAACATCTTAATAAAAAAAAAAATGAAATATTATACATAGCACATATTAAATTAAACTTGCCAACAAAAGTACTAACTCTAATAAAAGAAAAATGCTTGATAATTTTTTATTTGTCGTTGAAACAAACAATTAATCACTTCAATATTTACCTGTATTCTTCCCAACCTACGTAAATATATAACAGAGATTTGAAAATTTTTAGTTGATTGAAGAATGTTTGTATTTTAACATAACATAATAATAATGAATATCTTATTCTCAATATTAAATTAGAATTGAATACATCTTTTCATCTTCACAAACAAAAAGCATCTCGGCATTATGTTGATTTGTCGCTAAACGGTCATTTTTGCACGCTTTAGACTAATTTGACAGGCAATCTACAGTTAAACGTGGATTCCGAACCACTCACAAACATCCTTGCCACCGCCAACATTCGAACTTGAAGCCTATGGCATCAAAGACCAGAGCGCTAGCCAGTTGGTGGCATTACGTTGAAGATATAAAAAATGGAAAATATCACAGCAAAACGGCTAACATTATCATTTTCAAATTTATATATTTCCCCTCATATCCATGTGAATATAGGAAAAACTTTAAAATATTACAGATTGTGAAATGTACTTTTGTGTTAACATGAAACATGGGCACTCACTGTAGAGAAAAATAATAAATATTTGATAAGCAAGATAATTTTGAAAATGTATTAATACTCCAATACCTAGTAAAAAAAATTCAGTAAATTCCCAAAGAAAATTTAATAATTTTACAGAAAATACATAAAAGTTTGGAGGCATCTATAAAGATTGAATAAATAAATTTAGAAGCTTACTACAAAACTTTCAATAACGGAAATACTATATTCAGTTATGTTATTTATACAATGAAATTGACAACCAAGTTTTTAAAAATGTCACTTTTATTTAAAATTCTTAACATGTACATAAATATAATAAAACAATATGGGTTATAAATAGAAGAATTACAATAAAAGCTGTTTGAAAAGTAGAAAAAATAAAGCTTAATTGTTAAATTAAAATAGGAAAACTAATATATCGTTGTATTATTATTTTAAAACAATAAAGTGTAAGCTGGAAATTATGATGGCTCAGTTATAGAAATATAAAGTAATTATTTAAATTTCAAAAAGTATTTTCTTCTTCAATGGCGCAACAGCCCTATAGTAGGCCAAGGCAGATTCCGCAACAGGCAGTGTTTTCTTTTTACTGGGTATTAGTGTCAGCCCTACGCCCAATACTCTACAGTCATGTTACATGGGGACCTATGGTATAAAATGAAATCCGAACCACTACAAACATTCATGTCACCGCTGGGAATCGAACACGAAACCTGTGGCGTCAGAACGCTAGTCACTCGCCCATCAGGCCCCCAAAAGTATTTTAGAATGTTTAATAGCTTTGTTTACTTCTACAATTTCGCTAAAATCGATATTTATTGTTCTTAATCGATATTAAATATTTAATTTATTTTGCTTATTTTGTTTTGGTAATTTGTAAAAAAAAAACACAATTTTGTTTACTTGCTGCTATATTTTGGATAAAAGAAGATTTAGGGTTCATGAGCAGCGGGAAGCGAGTGAGGTTGCTTTGTTTTGACTCTTAAAATTGCTCTTTTTCTCAGTGTTAACAAAGGAAGTAGAGTACTCTCTCTCTTTAGTATTATTCTTCAACTTAGGTAAGTTATCTATATTTTTGTGGTTTTTGACATTTCTTATTCGAACATTGTCATATTTTTATACATTATCATATTTCAATGCTTTGTAAAGAAGATATTGATTGCAACAAATGGCTCAGTTGTGTTCGTAATGGTTCTAGATCAAGAACACGGAATACTAATTTCTTTCATGATCGTTCTTCATCTCGAAGTGGTCGTTGCATAAAATTTGTATCCAAACAGAACATTTTATTTCCATTTTAGACAAACCTCCATGCAGATGAATTAAAAAATATATATAAATAAACAAGATAACGAGGAAGACTCCATCTATAGTAGGTTCAGCGACAAACTCTTGTGAAGAAAATATGATGAATTGTCACAAATTTCATTTATTTGTCCGTGACCCAAGATAGTGTAACTCATGTAAGCATAATTCTACTTCTATAAAGCTACTTCTCAGAATAAACAAAGAACAATATATAAACTGTGTGTAGTTAATAACAAAAAAAATTTTTTAACTCGTAACTTGAGATTACTACTACTACTACACCACACCACATCACTGTGCCTACAACAGCTGAATTACCCTATACAGTTTGGTAATGATGTGGGTGAGAAGTCTGATCGAGCTATGTGACGATGTGACGCTCTGACTGTATCATATGATCATATGAGTCTCATTCTACGATCGTATGAGACCGGTACCTACGGTTTAAAGTGGATTCCGAACCATTACAAATATCCATGGCACTGCCGGAATTCGAACCCGATTACCTATGGTACCAAGAGCCAGAGCGCTAGCCACTCGGCCATCAGGCCCAATTTTTGGATTACGCATTGTTTATCAGTTTCCATTCATGCTGAAGTCATTAAAAGAATTTTAGAAGTTGATTATCTTTAAAAATATAACTTATTTATTGCTACAAAAGGAAATAATTGATCAAATAACACAACTCGGTATTTTAGGTGATACAACCGTTATTTTATGTCATAACATTGTAAGCACTTGGAACAAATACATAAAAATTTCTAGTTTACTTTTAAAACATCCAGAAAATTCTAAACCTGTTTTTTTTTTATTACCGAACGTTAATCTTCTAATGGTAAATTTATTCCAAAAGGGACATAATATTACCAATACTCCAGTCCTCCGCATCTTGCCAAGAAAGAAGATGGTTCATACCAGCTTGTAAGGATTACGGTCAGCTTAATGTACAGACGTTCCCTGATCGATATCTTATCCCTTGAAAAGAAGATTTTGGCAAAATCGCAGAATAGGGGCCGTTGAGATTTGGGATCAAAAAATATCTTTTCACCAAAGTGCCAAGTAACGAGTTGCAATTGTAAGTTAAGTGAATTGCAAACAGTACAAGAAACACGGGCTCCCACATTTGGTAACTTATTGCCAAGTTGGCGCCATAAAAAGGTCGCCAAATCTCAACGGTGCGATTTGGCAAAGATTTTAAACATATTTTAAAAAACACTAAAATTTTCTCTAAAACTGATTTATTCAAAGCATATTTTTAAACTCCGGTTGCAGAAGCTATAACTTTTCAGTATAGCTTTCAGCTATAGTTTTTGCTTATAGCCTTCAAGAAGTAGATGAAAATCGTGGGATCAAGAAAGATTCATAAAAATTCATCTCAACAAGTATTTATACTGTTGAGATGAATTTAAGATACTGATTAATTTAAAATGATTGTTTTCACGTCTTCCAACGATCAGATAAGTTTAGATTAGTTTTGATTGGATTAGATAACAAAAAAAACTATAAGTTGTCAAAATGAAATGAACAAACGAGATTAAATATTTAATATCGTTTTAAAACATTCAATATTGATATTAATCGAAATATAAATATTAAACACTCTAAAATACTTTTGAAATTTAAGTAATTACTTCTTGTACTATAGTTAAGTTACCACAAAATCAATTTTATGGACTTTGTGAGATAAGGAACTGTATTAAATAGAAACATAGTTAGTAAATGAATTATGAATTTCGATAAAAAATATATATATTACTTTTTCATTTGAAAAATAAAAACAATATAGATTTTAAAATTGCATTGAGATTACATAATTACACTTTAACATAGCACCATTTCAGAAACATCACATCTAAGTGACTTGGCGATTTAAAGTATTTGCACAAACACTACAAATAAATCTTAGATAAGTCGATTTACAACAACAAATTACAAAGATTTAAGTACAATTTTTGATCTTGAAAAAAAAAAATTAACGATTTTCGATACAGATTAAAAACATAATCTACATTAGACAAATAAAAAAACTTAGAAGTTTAAAACTTAATTATTATTTAAAGGAATAACAACAACAACAACTAGTAAACAGAAAAATTAAAGCTTCTCATTTAAATGCTTTGCTACACAAAAAGTATTCAGTATTGGCATTCATTATTAGTGAGTTTTTAAGCTCTGAAGTTGCACAAGACGATAAAAAAGTCCTTTGTTTAAAAGAAGATCTTCATATTTGCCCTTTTCAACAACTTTGCCATTCTCTAATACAATAATTTCATGAGCTTTCTTGACAGTAGAAAGCCTATGTGCAATATAATTACTGTTCTACCATCCATAAGTTGTTCAAGAGCATTTTGTATCAAGAATTCACTTTCTGCATCCAGAGCACTAAAATTAATAACAAAAAAAAAAAAAAAAGATATGTAAAAAAATATTAATAATAAATACAATAAATTAATTGGTGAATTAAATGGCATAAATGTCTGCAACTTTAACTGCATTAACTATTTTAAAAGAAAATTGAAAAACATCTAAAAAAAACAAAGAATTAACATTGTTTCGCTTAAATGATTGTCAAATAAATATAATTTTTAAGCAAATTCAATTTTCACAAAACACTACTAATATATAATAACGAATTATTATAAAAAGGGCAATTCTTAATTAGAATAATACCGATCAAAATAATCTAAAATATTGGGTATAATTACAAATAATGCAGGATTGTAACTTACAGATCGATATAAATGACAGAATTCAGGTTTGAAAACACTTTATTAAAATTATTTTACACTTGGTATCATGCATTTTATTCTACATTTCCATTAAACTTATCATACTCCATCACTACTTTGGAAAATAAAAATTTAAAAAGTTGCATATTCATATCATCCTTTTTTAATTCAATTCCATGGAAATGCCACAGAAGAAAATTGAAAGATTTTATTGGTGTATACAGGATTTATAATTAAAAATCATCAAGTTCAACGTTGGTTTAAAAAGTTTGGAGAAGGAAAATTCTTGGAAGATGAACAAAGAAATGGTTGGCCTATGCAAGTTGATAATGATTTGAAAGTCAGAACTCCATATAACAAATAGAGAATTAGCTGGAAGACTCCACTGTGAACAAATAATAGTAGGAACACCTAAAAATGATAGGTTTCTTGAGCTGGTGTTTGAGTTCCACTTAAAACTTATAGCTCAACCATAAGTAACAAGTAAATGTTTGCACATCCCTAGCCACAAGAAATGAAATTGATCATTTTTACAGTGTACAGTGATTGGAAATGAAAATGGATATTTAATACAAATGTTATTGGAAAAAGTCAATGGTTAAGCCGAAATTAAAACCGATTCCCATCGCAAAGTCAGGATTGCATCTAAAGAAAGCTTTGCTATGAATGGGAGGATATGGAACGGGTTGTTAATTTTGAATTGTTAAAAACAGTAACGAAACTGTCACCTCAGACATCTACTGTCGATAATTAGAGAATTTAAATGGGCTTTACTCACAAAACTATATGATTTAATAGACGGGGTGCGATTATTTAGCAAGATAAATTCTGGCCTCACAATGCACTTGAGTGATTCAGCAGAAGCTGGATAAATTTTGATGTGAAATTATATCTCATCCACCTAATGTCCAAACATACCCCCATAAGATTGTTATCTGTTTATATCTCTGCAACATTTGCTTAATGGCAAAATGTACAGTAGTAAACCTCTACTTCATTGGCGCAAGAGCCCCAGAGTGAGAGCCAAGGCCGTCTGCCTACTGGCAGATTTCGAGACAAGATATGCTTTCTTTTTTACAGGGTAGGATTGTCAACCCACACCCAACAACTATGCTTTAAAGAGGATTCCGAACCACTATAAGCATCCATAGCACTGCCAGGACTCGACCCTCAACCTTTTGTCACCGAGATAGCCACGCTCGTCACATCGGCCCCTCAGTGATAAACAGGAGGTCGAATATTCTCTGAATGAAGATTTTTTATTTATTTCTGTTATTTTTTTCTTTGAATTATAACAAAATTACTTATATTGAAAACACTTTTGTGAGACACTGCAAAAAGAATGCATTATTTAATAAATATGTTAATGCATAACAGGTGTTAAAGAGTATCAATTTACTATGTGTAATGAATGAACAAGATAACAACTTTAATTTTTTCGAAATAAGTTGGACTTTCACTAGTTATATTTTCATCCCAAATTAACAATTTCAATTTTCAGAAAGTAAAAGTTTAGTGTTTTTAGTTAAAACATTAAAAATTTAACTACAAAAATTTTAAATAAATTAAAATTTAATGAAATTTAAAAAGCAAACAAACTAAAAAATTATAATACAATATATCTTTTTTTTTTTTTTATGCATTCATTGTTAATTTTTATATAAAAAATTTACAACAAATGCATCAGCAGGAATTGGAGAATAAAAAATAATAAATAGTTAACTTAAATACAGCAAATTTGATTTTATTTTAAAGAAAACCACTTATAAATCAGTTGTAAAGTTAAAATGAGTATATTACAATTACTAATTTGAATATTTTTATAATTACCTTGTTGCTTCATCTAATATAAGTATCTTTTGGATTCTGAAAAAAAATATTTGATACAGAAAAATTACTTCCTTAGCATATACAACATAACAAAATTCCATTAAGTTAGTCAAATCTTTATAAATGTTTTTGAAATTTATATTTGCACATAAATTTCAAAAGGCATGCGCTCGTAAAGGCCCTTTAGGGCTATTTTAACGACTAAAAAGTCAAAACATTTATTTGAAATTTCATTCCTATGTTTATTTTCTGAAATTAGAAGTATAATTAAAATTTTTGTTAAGCAAACAGAATTTTTTATTGTTTGTATATTTTATATGTACATATATTGATAAAGACTTATGCATGTATAAAAAAAAAAGATGCAAAAGAAACTAACAAATTTATTTTAGAAATGTTTTTCGATGTGATGTACTACATGCCAATCAGGCTAAATACTAAAGTAAATCATTGTCATTATATCTGATATTAAACTAATACTATTTTTTTGACATATTATAATTGCTTCCTGAATCAGAAATGTCTATTTTATATTCTGAGCTCTTTTAATTATACAATTTTTGATGTTTACCTACAAAATAATAAAGTCAGCAAAAAATTATCTTAATGCTTACATAACATGCATTATGTTTCGCCACCAATTAGTAATTAGTAGTACACCAATTAGTAGTTAGCTAACGGAAAAGGATTCTCTGCTGTAATCTAGTACTGAAAGTGAATTCAAGAACGAAAAGTGATGAATGTATCAAATGAGATATTGACAGCAAATATAACTATACCTCATGCTATATTCTGAAGCTGAGTTTACAATAAAATATTCAGTTGCATGCCTAACCACGGGAACAGTTAAATAGTTATTATTAGAAGTTATATTCCCCATAAAATTATACAATTTCTATATATCAAAAAAATTGACACTAACTTTTAATAAAGCTCTAGCAATTGCTATTCTTTGTCTTTGTCCACCTGTAAAAATATTCTTCAATCAATTCATAACAAAGAACCATACAGATAAATAATAATAATATAACTCAAATTATATTACAATAAATAGTTTTAATGTAATATTAAACCTTATAAAGATATTGTAATTATTTTTGCAATAAGAAAGTTATTTAAATACAAATTTTGGATATCATGGAAAATAATTGCAATTTTTTAGAACCTTAAAATTGTAAACAGTATACTAAATATTTTGCTTACATGTAAGGTAATCATAAAAATGCACTGCAATTGTTTTTACATTTTAATAATCCAAAAATAATTATCTTAATTTAATATTGGAGAACATAACCAAATACGAAAAATATTTATTAAGGACACTTGAATATACAAAGAAGAAAAAAAATGAATGGTAAAACTTTTATGAAAGACACGATGAGACATAGAACAATTTCAAAATTTATCATTAACTAAACAAATTGTACATAAACAAAACATAAAAAATACAAGATAAAAATACAATAACATAAAAATACCTTTCATAAAAATGTTAATATTAATCAATTTTATGTAGTTTTATTGACTATATATTAAACCAAAAAATAGTTATTAATTTTTAAAAATATTATATACTTTTTTTGTACATCTTAAATTATAAAATACATATTCATTTATTTAATAATGTTACATAATTTAAATAAATATACTGAATTAAATGGTACAACATTTATTCTTCTTTACCTGAAAGCATGACTCCTCTTTCACCAACAACAGTGTCTAGGCCTTTTGGAAATCTCTGAATAAATTCTAATGCATTGGCTTTATGTAAGACATCTTCTAAAGCTTCATTAGAAACTTCATTCTGAATGTCTGTACCATACATAATATTATCACGTATAGAGAACGAAAATAGAACAGGTTCTTGACTAACAATTCCTATGTTTCTTCTAAGCCATTTCAAATTCAACTGTTTGATGTTGTGTCCATCCACACTAATAATACCTATATGTAAATAGCATTTATATAAGTAGAATATTTGAAATTGCAGAAATAAAATTGCATAATTGCTTATTATTTTATCCATCTATACTAATGGTATTTTTACAGCATTGAATTGGTATAAGCACTAACAATATAACAAAAAGTAAAATGATATTTTAATTAAATAAAATAAGGCAATTTCATTTTCATGAATCATCTTTCAAGGTAAAAATATTTAGAAATATTTATTGTGCAACAATTTATAGTAACATTTAATTAAATTTCAAGTGTCTAAAAATAAATAAAATACAAGTAATTAAGTTAAAAAGTTATTAATTGAATTCACAAGCCTATTTAAAATAAATACTTCTAAAATATTCATCATAAATAATACAACTAGGTCAGTTTTAAATATGCTAAGAGCTAATGAAATAATGTATTTGTAACAATTTTTAAGTACTGTAGTTTGCTGCCTATAATCCATAGATAATATGTTCAATAAGTTAAATTATCATATTATTATAGCATCCAAAACATACACTTCAACATTTTTTTTAAATGTCATGGTAATTTAAAAATATTGATTATGAGCAAATGAAACTTTATATATATGTCGAATATTAAAGAATATAAGCAGTATTGTGATACAAATCATCTGTGCATTATATGAAGGAAATAAAGGTAATAGATACAAAATTTAATACGATGTCCTAATTAATAAAAAATTGAAAGTTCTGTATAAAGTTTGAGCATAGAATAAAGTCTAAAATATACATGGATAAACATAACTTTGAGTATTAAACATAACTTTGGAATGAATATATCTGTAAAGAGGAAAAATGATATAAAAATATTAAAAACAAGACTGTGATAAATTTATATAATAGTGCACTCTAATCTTATAGTAAATTTCAATTCAGCAATAATATTTTCAAAAAGAATTATTAGATAAGTACTTTTAAAAATTGTACTAATAATTTTACTTTTATTATAATATGTCCTTGTTGTTTCTATACATTATTAAGACATTAAAAGTGCATAAAAATATGATTTTTAATGTGTATAGCTTACTTACATGATAAGTTTTTGTTATAAAAGTTTATTGTTTTTAAGAATAAAAAAAAATTCCAGAAATTGTTAGAATACAAATTTACCTTTTTGGCAATCATATATAACCTGAGAATTAATGAGCCTATTGTAGATTTTCCACAACCACTGGCACCAACTAATGCATAAACAGATCCTGGTGGTATAGAAAGATTGAAATCTGATAACACCATACCATTTGGACGACTTGGGTATGCAAAGGAAACATTTTCAAAATTCACATTTCCACTGAAATTAGGTAAAGTAATACCTCCTGTAAATACAAAATTTGTAGTAATAAGAAAATTATTATATTTAAATTCACAAACTAAATTTTATGTATTATTTTTAATATAATTACGTAAAAAATAATTACTTTTTAATATTATTATTAATTAGAACTCGCTTTTTAACATGCAACTTTTTTTGTGAAATATTTTCCTTTTGACTATATAAGAGCAATGCATCAATTTTTTTTTACAATAAATACTTTTCGACATCTGCATATGTACAGAAAAAGGAAAAGGTGAAAATTTACATTTCTCTGAAATAGAAAGGAAACTTCTAACACAAAGCCTAGACCAATTGAAATTTTTTTTTCGAAATTGGATCAATATTCATTAAGAAATTACTCAATTAGATTTTATGCTAAATTGGCTATGATTTGTACTTCATGAATTTTTTTATAGTTACATTATTAATTATGTTGTTGCACTGTTCATAGACAAGCTAAGGTAAAATATAAAAATAAATAAAATATAGTAACAGCTGAATTGGCAACTATCTAAAATTGTGTTTATTAAAAGAAAAATTTACATTACTGTTTTAACAACAAAAATGTCCCAGTTTAATCCTAGACCCCTAAGAATTCACTCAAAAAGTTGATAATGTTAACAATCCAAAGTAATAAAACCAGCTCATTTAGGTTGCCATAGTTCAATTCAAAGAATTCTACAATGGTTGTTTGAAATTTAATAGTCATAGAGATGAGTTAATAGCCTAAGGGGAGCCTTTCTCAGTATAAGGTTGGTAGAACTTGGGTGCTCTTTTAGTCCCATGATACCCTTGATAACATCCGATATGCCGTTCAAATTCAAAAGGTTACAATTTTTGAAACAACTTGCTTTTACCATGTGCATAAACAAAGAACGAGACCAGTCATTTAAATTTGTTACTGATTTGAGATCAGACTGTTTTAGCCATAGTCAGATGTATGTAGCAATGTCTACCGTTGTAAGGAAAAAATGTATATATATGTTTGCAAATGAAGGGAAAACAAAGATGCAAACTGATAAATAAATATGACTTAACAATAATAATGCAATTTTTTTTAATTAAAATAATGTTAATAAATATAAAATAAACAAAAGCATTTCATCCTAAAACTAAACATTTTCAAATACATATGCATATTGCATCTCTTAATATTTATGCAATAATAAACCTATAAAACATCAACCTAAAGATTTATTATTCACATTAAAATATATTTGATTGACATCCATATTAGCACTGAAAAAGGAAGCTTATCTCTTTGATATAAAGTTCACCAAATTATCTCTTTGATAAAAAAGAGTTAAATTTTTTTAAGCCCAACAACACTGGGTTATGAGTGCTAGTTATAAAATATTTTATAGTTCATTTACAATATCTTAAATATATTAACAAATTTTACAATGAATTTTTCAACTAAAAATGTATTTTCAAATAACTTCAAAAATGCTTATAAATTATTAAAATTAATTTCCTGTAGCTGATGACAGCAACGATTTTTTTGTGTAATTATTTATTAAAAAATTATTTATTCATTTTCTAATTTTATTTTATGAAACTATATTCTTTATAATATAAGATTAGGGGTTGCTCATTTTAATAGAATCCATCTGCTTGGAGACATTGGTAAAAGTTTGAATTACAGTTAAATAGAAAGGAAATAATGATTAGACCTAATAATTAAATTTCTAAGTAGCAACAAATTTGCATTTTACTATTTTTGACTTAATTTTCTTCTCAAATGGCCATATATCTTTACTATTTTTGATAATTCATCTTCATCACTCAGTTTTACCAAAAGTAAAGATGAATCTTGAGTCTGTTTTTAAATATACTTTTCAATGATTTTTAACTTGAAAGAATAATAACATCATAGAATAGAAATATTATATCATATATCATACTTCACCATTAAGTCCCAAATTTTTAAAATATGTGTTGAACATCCAATGTTCAAAAATAGTGATGTATTTATAAGAAGAGCAAATTCACAAGTGCAGACAATTCTGAAAAATGTCATTGGCATGTAATTTATAGTGTTACCAAGCAAATTTGCTAACTATTTATGCTATGATTAAGTAATAACACATCTTGCCTTGTTAGTCGGACTACCTAATGGGAGTTTCTCCGGTTTTCTCCCATATGATTCACAAATGCGGGGTAGTTCCACCTAAAAATCCTCTTGGAAGGCACTCCCTCTTTCTTCGGTGACTTGCAGCCAAGTTAGACTTCTACCTACAGTTGCTCCAGCACAACAGAAGCTCTCCCCTTCCATTCCATATGGATTCTTGGTCTAGATGTAGCTGTTGACCAAGTGGGATAAGAAGCATCAAGTAATAATATCACATATTAAAAAATTATAGTTAGCATATAAACAAACCAAATATACAAACCTTCAAAAGGAATCAGAGGTTTCCTATCAATCAGTTCCCACAATCTAGTAGAAGCTCCCAAACCCCGCATAAGTTCAGAATAGAAAGTACTCAAACCTATATGAATGAAATCATACAAATTATCTTTTAAGATAATTTAAACAACTAAGCAATATGAAATGATAATAAAAGTTAATAGACTGTCAAATGAAAAATTAGTTTTGGGGTTTTTGGGTACATTAAAGAAAACAATTATTAGACTCCATTGCATATATCTAATTACTTTAAAATCTCTGTGTAAAAAATAGCAGAACTCCACATATGTAATGACAAATATGTTACAGCTTTGCCAAACTCTACAAATGGCAGACTTCAAGAAAAAGAACTTTAAATATCCCAAATTTTCCTATGCAATTATTGATTTTTAATTAGGACCATGATAACCTTTTGGATTGATTTTCACTAATTTGAAATTGTAAATTTACCAAGCTGTTGTTTATGAGTCTGCTGCAAATATTTGAATGAGTGTCTTTATTAATTAATTAATTATTGAGGAGCATACATCTTAATACTTTGAAAGCCAAATTGGCATTTGAGAACAACAACAAAACAATATTATATGACATTTTTAAAAGAAGATAATATAGTAAAGGTATTTACAATGTTTTATAAAAAAAAAAATCAAATATTGAAAAAATAAGTATTTATGTAATTTAAATAAAACAAATGGAAAAAATAAGCTAAATTGTAATATTTTTAAGTTACATACCTCCTATAGAAATGCCAACATAAGCAGCATATAAAAGAAAAGATGACAAACTCCCAATTGTAATTTGATTTTCATTCATCATAGTTCCACCATAATATAAGACAGATAAAATAATCAGATTTCCACTGAAACCAGTCTATAAAATAAACGAATAAATCATCCTTTTCATTCATAGTTTAAAATATATGAAAGATTGGTAGCATTTGTGGCAATTACTGCTTTTCAGAATCAAAATGATGCCATAAATACATAAATTTACATGTCCATAAATTAAGGATAATGAAGTTCAGGCAAAGAAAGAGACAGAAGCAAAACAAATTTGACTTATTTGTAAAGTCTATTTATTAAACAAAAGGTAAAGAGCAAAAAAGATGTTATTTGACATAATTAATAAAAATTGCGATTTTTACTCCCTGGAGCAAATTTAAAAAAGAACCTATTTACAAAAAACAGTATAACATGGTTAGTATGATGGTTAATATGGAGTATGTCTCCCGGACGATGCAATACAGGCCTTACAATGCCTAGGCATGCTGAGTATCAAATTATCAATCTGATCTTGGGGAATATTACACCACTCATCAAGCAATGCCCTCTGAAGTTAAGGTTGACAGATGGCAGAGGGTGGACGGGCTGCAATTCGTCGGCCAAACATATCCCACACATGCTCTATTGGATTCAAGTCCGGTGAATATGCTGGCCAATCCACACGGGTGATATCCTCCAATTAAAGGCCTTCGTCTACAATGTTTGCACGGTGAGGACGGGCGTTGTCATCCATAAACAGAAATTCAGCACCCATGGCGCCCCGAAACAAACGTACATGTTGTTCCAGAATGACATCCCGATAGATGTGGCCTGTCATCGTTTCACTCTGAACATGCAGGTCAGTTATGGAACCAAGAATAATTCCTCCCCAAACGAGCCATTCTGCATCACCGTAACGGTGTCGTTCAATGGTGTTCTCTTGGTGGTAACGTGTACCTGGCGCTCTCCATATGAAAGTCCGGCGAGAATCAGACTGCAAACTAAACCTGGACTCGTCGGAAAACATCACACACCACCACTGTTGCGGTGTCCACAATGCATGCTCTCTACTCCAGATTAATCGCAGACGACAGTGAGTTGCGGTAAGTGGAACGCCTCTGACAGGCCTACGAGCATATAGACCAATGTGCCCTAAGCGTCTGTACACGGTCTGCCTTGAAACTGTCGTACCGGTAGCTGAAGAGAGCTAACGAGACAGGTCTGATGCTGTGCTCCGTCTGTTTCTTTTGGCAGTAACTGCTAAATACCTGTCCTCATTCGGCGTTGTAACTCGGGGGCGACCTGTGCTGTAACATCTACTCACATTACCATCATCTTGGAATCGTTGCCAAAGTCAGTACAGGGGCGATTCCAAGTTCCTCGGATACTTCCAGCAGGGTACGTCCACATTCCAGTCGTCCGATAATTCTACCACGTAAAAAACATCCAAATGCTTCCTTTGTGCCATAACTATGCGGTTATTGCACTGAAAGGTTTTTTAAAGCTCTTGTGAACAATTTTACTTCTTTGCCACCATTCCTTATATACCCCCCTCTCTTACACTCTCGTCATTGTGACGTACTATCCGCGCCATCTGGTGGTTTCCTGTAATTTGCATATTCTTTTTTCAAGATGTGTGATAATTCTACAGGTGAAATTTTTATTTTAGAGTTCAATTTCTGTGTGATTCTGAATTATCCTTAATTTATGGACTTGAGTGAATTTAATAATGCATTGGAGGAGAGGGGGAGGGCGGTTCCATCAATTTTTTTATATTCTTATTTTTGCAATAATCATCTTGTAAAACTTTATTTTATTTAATGTCTCATAAATAAACACTGCATGATTTCAAATAGTTATTGTCAAATTTTAAATATAAGAAAAGGATATAGTAAGGAAAAAAAACTTTCAATTTTATTCTCTTGTAGAATAAATTAATTAAAAGATTTATATATTTATTGCATATATTTATTGCAAGAAAAACATTACAGATGTTTTGATTTAAGAAAAGATTTAAAAAAAAATTAGATAAAAGGATCTCAGAAAAACAATATATATATATATATGAAGTGTTTCTATATAAAAATATTAAATGCATTCTTCCTTTATAAACAAGTTATTGAAATAGAATACAAAAATCTTACCATTCCAAAAACATGGCTCTTCCTAAAGATTCTTTATAAGCAAAGTGTAAAACACTATTAATTTTATGATTATAAATTTTATTTTCTTCTTCAAGCTTTGCAAATGCTTGAACAGTTCGAATATTTGAAATTCTTTCTTCACACACCTAAAAAATAGAAAACAATAATTTTACAATAAGAATTTGAAACCATGATATTTTTAGAAACAAATAATTATTACAAGAAATAATCAATTGAAAATATATAAAAATGAGGATAAATTTTTTTATAAAAACATTTGTTTATAAGCCTGCTTTTAACTTTTACACTATAAAACTAAACACTGAAAAAAAATTAAATATACATAAACATCAAATTACCGAAAATTAATTTTAAAATGATTTTTATATACAGCATAATTCCTCAAACTTTACTCATAAATTAATGTATCACAAAAATTTTTCTCTATTCTTTTACAAAAATATTTTTCTTTCTTATATTTAAAAAAAATAATTAAAAGTGATTCATTAACATATCAGGTGACATAAGTCTGGATTAGCAACAAGCTTTTAGTTTCTATAGAGTTCAAATCAAAATACAAATGACTGAGCAGCCTAGAAAATTAAAATAATAATAATAATAATAATGATTACATTTTTGTTTAAACTTTATGATTTGGGTATTTAATAGTTAGCATAAATTTTAAGTCAAGGTATTCACAGATTATAATTCTCAAATTTGTAGCTAAGAATACTTTCTTTTCAGCTCTCCTTTTAAATATGAAAATCTTTTAATAAGAAATTATATAAAAATAAACTTAAAGATATCCATGAAATTCAAATACCTGTGTGGCGTCAGCAAGTGCATCTTGAACAGATTTAGAGTTTTGTTTTAAAATTTTCCCAGCAACCGCTGCAACTATAGCAACAGGAGCTACAGTAATTAAACCAACGGTTGCTAATGATGGTGAGGTATAAATCTGAAAATTTTTCCAATAAAAGATTAAAATTATGAATTCATAAAATAGGTTATTTAAACAAGAATATAGTTTTATCTGTATACAACTGATTAACAATAAGTTTCTACACTTCTCCAACATAATGTAAATTATAAATCCCGATTTTCCATACAGCATAAAAAATAATATCAATAAATTTACAAGTTAAAGATTTAGATTTTACTTGCATAATTTTTATTTTAAAAAACAATAATAATTTATATCAAAATATAATGTACAAAATATAATAAAATGTGTACAACAGAATAAAAACAGAAGAAAAAATTAAAAACATTCTGACCAATATCATTAATCAAAGTCCCTGAACAATATTTATTAAATAATATTTTTAAATATTTACCATTAAACCTGAGGCAGCAGCAAAAATAAATGAATAACGCAGCCCATCTGAAATATTGTTAGTTATTGACATTCCTACAGTTGTTGTATCTGCAGAAATTCTATTAATTAGTTCACCAGTTTTTGTGCGATCAAAGAAAGCAGGTTCTTGACATAAAATTGACCCATAAACTTTCTTTCTTAATTCATTTGTCACCTGATGAGCTAGAATAGAAATCAATTATTATTTAAAAAGTATTTAAGAATCATCTCAGATAATACTGATAAGTAAATAATTTATAAGTTAGATAATATACATATATACTTATAAGTAGATAGTTAGATATAATACTTATAAATCAGATAATACTTATAAGTAAAAGTTATCTAATTTTTTTTCAAGATATATTTTGGAATCATGCTCTCTACAGAATTTATTTTTTCAGAGTCATTATATTTTAAATAAATTATTTAAATTTTAAGAAAGCACAAAATTTAAAAAGAATTGTTTTAAAATACACCATTTTAAATTAACATCAAAATATTACATCATGTAGATACAAATTGATAGTATTAAATAATTAGTAGATGTTATTAATTAAACTTCTAGTAAGAATTTTTAAAAGAAATTAGTATATAGCTTACATGATATATTCATTAAATAAACTCGTCCAGAATTGGCAAGAGCACCTACAATGAAAATAACTACCAATATTTTACAAAATGATAAAAGTTTTTCTTTTAAATCTCCATCAGAGGAAGTCATCATATCAATCAATTTCCCCACACAAAATGGGACAGCCATAGTAACAGTACTAGAAACAAATAAAAGCAAAACAGCACCTGAAAAAAAAATACAAATTTAAATCATATAATGCTATCAAAGACTAATTATTCATATATAAGCAATGCATCCAAATAAAATTGAAGTTATTATAAGATTAGAATATGAAAGTTATTTTATATTTAAATGCAAACAATGTTAAAAAATAAATATAAACTTCTGAATAATAAATATAAATCATATTTATTTCTGCATGAATATGAATGTTGACAACAAACAATATAATTGTTATATTTTAAATTCTATTATTTCATAAGCTATAATAAATTGTTATAAGTAATTTTTTTTTTTTTTTTTTCTTATTCTAAAAACTATTGAAACATCTAAACAGAATTGTGAAATAAAGATGTAATTTTATGATCAGAATGTTTATTAGATTAAAAATTATAAAGTTTTCCATGTAGGAAACTATATAAGAGTAAAAAGGATTTGGAAATACAACATTATCTAGTTTATTTCAGATATATTTCAGCATGCTCTTATAGGGCAGAATAGCATTAGCAATGGATTAATAGATTATGGATTAGGATTTGTTAATGGATAAGTGACAATATGTATTATTTATTTTATTAATAAATTTCAAACTTTGTAACATGCTGACATGATTTCAGTCAAGAAACATCATTGTATAATTAATATTAAAACTTTTAAAAAAAAAAAAAAAATAAACTTCAAAATTATATCTTAGATAATTTTTAAGATATTACATAAAATTCGCCTTTCAAAATTATTTTATAAAATATACTTTTAGTCATAATCCCAACAATGCTTTCATTATTCACAATAAATTGAAGTTTTTATAATGATTTTTAAAACCACTTGATGATCTTTTTTTTTTTAATTTTACAAAATAATATTTTGCATGGTTTTGAGAACATTTAAAATCCAAAAATATACCCTAAATTTATTACCAGTTAGTTTCCATTTCTGATTTGCTGCGATCTTCAACAATTTTTTTTTTTAATTCTCTTTGAACAGGTATTTTAGACCTATTAGAAATAAATCTAGAGAAATGTTTATTTGGTAGAGCATTTAATGAGATGGATAAATGTGGCTTTCGATTGATACTTTGTTTCCCAGAAATATTTTGAAACAAGGAACTATAATTATAATTTTTTCTGTAAATAATCGATAAAGGATGTCTTATAATTTTCTGTTGAAGTAATTGACACCACATCTTGAAATATTAAATATTTTAATCGATTCGTTGTATGAATAAATTAAATATCATAAAATAATGGCTATGAATAAATTAAACAAAATCTTCTAAAATTTTCTTTGGGATGAAATATTATGCATAATTAATATAGTATCATAATCTATCAACGTAAACATATCCTTTTCCTTTGCTCCACATCCTCGTTGGATTGTTTAACAACATAACATTAAGTTGTTTTTGAGCTGCTTCCTTGAATTTCTATTTAGTGCTATTTTAGATACAGCTAGGCTCAACTCAAAATTATTGGTGTAAATATATTGTTTTTGTGCATACATATTCCTTAAAAATATATTAATTAAAATTTATGCAAAAAAACAAATAATAAAAAAAACTTCTGCATTATTTATATAAAAAAAAAAATTCATCAATTTTGTTGATAAACTATTTTATGATATTGAAACAAATATTAATGTCTAAATTAATTAATTGATAATCTGCTCGAGAAAATGACATTTTCACAAATATTAAAAAAGATTCATATTATACAGTCATTAATTCATAATAGATGCTCCAGATTATGCCTCTAAAGATGAATTTTAACCGATGAAAAATCGAAAGCATCAGCAAATAAAAAGCTTATTCACTTGTGCCATTGCCTCAAGTTCCCATCACAAGTTGAATTTCATCCAACTTCTCGACGTTTGACATTTGAAGATAACTTTTCAATCCATATAAAACCTGGATTTGTCCGGTGGCAGGTACAAGTTCTTTACTCTGTTTATTCGAGTCTTTAGATATCGTAATCATACAGACTGAAAGATTGAACCCATTAAAAATGAACAAGTTGTCTATTAAACATTTTGAAATATTTTTTTATCACAACTATCCCCAGATTCACTAGCTCACATTATTAAAAATCATGTGTTATCTTATTTAAATTATAAATCTCTTTCACTTTATTTATATATTTTTTTATATTTGTATCTTGGGGGTCTGAATGGCCGAGTGGCTAGCGCTCTGGCACTTGGTACCACAGGTTTCAAGTTCGAGTCCCGGCGGTGCCATGGATGTTTATAGCGGTTCGGAATCCACTTTAAGCTGTAGGTCCCGGTCCTAATAGGATCATAGGGCGTTGCGGGGGCATTGCTACTCCGCGTCCGTGGTCTGTGCAGCGCTTGCCTTAAGGCATCCAAGACCAAGCTGTCTAAGTGTTTGCCAGCTGCATTAGAACAAAAAAAAATTTATATTTTAAAGCAAATTATTCTAAATTACACTTAATTTGAATGTAAAACTCTAATTTATAAACATCTTTGCGATATATTTTGGCTCATGTTAAAATCTTTTACTTTATTATATAGCTTATTTTATCACTTTTTCATAATAACCTTGTTTAAATATTTTCTTATCAATAAATAAATTTTATCTTAGAATAAAATAACAAAAATAATAATTGCACATAAAAATTAAAGCGAATAAAGTGTTTATTTCATCTACAAAGAGTAAATTGTGCATTATCATAAATTAAAATTGTCATTTTAGAATGCCCAGTCACTTTGATTTAAGTCATTTTCCACTATAACAACAGATATTCAGCAAATGCAGCGTTATCCAGAATGTCTTACTGTTGACCTGTTACATTACACACCCACACACACACACAAATATATATTCATCACAATTTTGGATGACCTTCCTTGTGAATAGCATTTAAGAATTCATGCTTTTTTTCTCCCCTCCTCAATCCCGACAGAAAAACATTCCTGTCTGGGATTTATTGTCTCTTTCAATCTTATTTACAAAGGGTTTCGGTTAGGCCTTGCTGGTTGGGTTTCGAATTCGATTTCCCGTGTTCAGCAACCTAACGAGCTATCTACCAGAACATTCTGGTCCACAAAAATATATATTTACATAAATTTCGTTAAAGATTAGCATCGTTGGGTATCTATCGATTTTAAAGGTTCTTTTTAGTATTATTTGATCTAATACAGTGAATCGAATCTTGGAATAGAATAAAGAACGAAATGGTATAAGATAACACATCTTTATCCTTATTCTATTCCATTTCGTTCCTTCTCTTTCTTGTTGTCAAGAAATTCTAACCAGGTTCAAATTTTGAAGTCATTCATTCATAACTTAATTTTTTGTTTCTCATCTTTCAGTATTCGTCTGAAAGTTGCACTTTTAATTTAAATTATTTAATTTATTTTTTTTTTAAGAAAACGTTTGTACAATCAATTGATAAAATCTTTCAAAAAATAGAAGATTCAATTGTTCACTTAGTTATTTTTATATATAATAAAATTGATATAATTAGGTGTACTTTATATTGTTGAATCATCATTTTCTTTTGCAAAAATACTTAAGAAATTTAATGTTTATTTTTTATTGCTCACTATTTTATATTGTTGATATCCAAGGCGATTTTAAAATCTTGATTTTAAAACAAGAAACATTTTTTAAACTTTAATATATCAAGTGCAAATATCGCATGGGGTACGAACCAAGGATATATATAAAGTATAGAAAAACAATTAAAATAAAATAAAAGGCATTAAATTGGAAACATCAAAAAAATCCCAATTAAAATTGCTAATAATAGAAAAATAGACGCATTAAACCCTAAATATGAAAAAAATAAGTAAAATAAATCATTAAATAAATAAGCACGAATCGTGACTCAGTGGTGTGCACATCTAGCATACTCAAGCTCTCAGGTTCAAATCGTCTGTTGGCATTCGTTGCTGTCACTGCTTTTAAAAATGAAGAAACTTGATGGGGACTTAAATAAGGGTGTAATACGTCTCATATTCAAGATTTAAGGGTTTCCCACATATGACAGGCTAATATGGAGCAGTTACCTCTAAAAGTCCTCTCAGGAGGAAATATTTTCTCCTCATCACCTGTCGATGGGTTGTAAGCGATGTATGTATGTGGAACACAAAGCCCATGTTGTACAAAAATAAAATAAATAAATAAATATTAATCCTTATGAAACGAGACGTCAAAAGAATTTTAAGACGTTGATGTCGTTTGAAACATGTACCGATTATTTAAAAATTATATTCTCTGCTGATAAGTATAACAAAAAAAATGCTTACAGTATTTCAAATAATGCGATTTTTTATGCAAGGTGATTCAATGCTCATGGAACAAACTTTGAGAGGGTGGTACAGCTAATTAAAACGTACATTTTTTGTATAATAATGTCGGAAGTGATGTGAGGAACGAACGTCTTTTAAATGAATTTTCGCAACAAACCAGGGGACGTCATACGAGTTTTATGTCGAATTACGTCATATTACGTCATATTAGATACATTATATGTATATCATTGAATGACATACATACTATTTTATTCTTACTCTGTGTTTCCAACTGTGTTTTTGTTTGCGAGATTCCAGTTGACTCAATTGAAACCTCGTTGCTCGACTATACATTAAGGCTGCAAACATGCGCCAATTGTCTATCTTCTTTGGAACTGTTTGCCTATTCATTCCTTCGACACTTCTAAGTATGTATTGCTGTTGGTGGTCGTAACTTTGAGCATTTATTTGAATCGAAGCTCTGTGCAATTATGTTGTAAATAAACAATATTTTACTTTTCATGTCATCGTCGTCTTTTTTTTTTTTTTTTTTTGTGCTCGTTCCTCAACGCTTCACTTCCGACCATTTCTTCCTTTATAAAAATATGTGTTTTAGTCAGCTTACTGATCAGTGATTAAAACGACGAATAAATGAAATATGAAAATGAAAAAATGAATAAAAAATAAATATCGGAAAAATTTTAGTTTTCTTTTTTTTTTATATATGGGTAATTCGTGTTTCCTCGTATATGCCATGAACAGTGGGTGGGTGGGAAGGGATACCTTTTCAGAAGAACTTTTAGCATAACTGACCCACATTTGAATGTTATACACGGGAAACTCCAGAAAACACCCACCAGTTTCTTTCATTGTTGATTCGAGATGCTTATACACTACCAAAAATTTCAGAAATCAATATATACATTCTGTTTATGTTGCAATTAATTCTCAGCGTCAGGCAGCGTGGGACGAACACCACATGGATAGGCTACCCATCAATGGTGGTAAAGGGGAAGTTTCTGTTGTGGTGCAGCACCAGTAGGTAGAAGTCTGACTTGGTTTCGAGTCATTGAAGAATGATGCAATGCTGTTCGGGAGGATTTTAAGGGGAAACTACCCCGCATTTGCTTATCGTATTGGAGAAACTCTTAAAACTTCCACCAGGTAGTCTGACTAACGAGGCAAGATGCTGAACATCACAAACATCATCGAGACTCCTTGTTTTTGAAACAGTATATACAACAATGCCGTCGAGAGATTGATCCTCACCCCTAATGCTCCCCAGCGGCGCACGTTGCTACTGAGCCACGATTCGGGGGCATTCGGTTCCTTGGCAATTATGCTTTGTTGCGCGCTATTGACACATATTGTCGTCGGATCATTAGAAAAACTTCTTTAAAAACTGAAATTTTTTACACTATAATCGATACAACTATGTTTTATTATACATAATGTAATTACTCTTTTTATTATACGTAACTCTTCAAATTTCATATGAAATATTTTTATAAACCTAGAAAAATCTATTGATAGTATAATTTGCAGTTATTGCTCTTTTTATTTTTTAATTAGGGGCCTGATGGCCGAATGACTGGCGCTCTGGCGTTCGGTACCACAGGTATCGGGTTCGAATCCCGGCTTTGCCAGGAATGTTTGTAGTGGTTCGGAATCCACTTTAAGCCGTAGGTCCCGGTCCTAATACTCTCGTATAGCGTTGCGGGGGCATTGTTACTCCGCGTCCGTAACTTACCATCAAGTTACACGCGCCCCCTGGGTAATGCAAAGTGAATAACGTCTGTGCAGCGCTTGCCTTAAAACGTCCATGTCTGTTTGCCAGCTGCATTGATAAAAATTTTTTTTTTGATTAATAAATAATTATAATCATGATTGATAAGATAATTATTTAAATTAAGTAAAAAGACGAATATTAATTAATGCTAAATAACGCTAAAATGAACAAAATTTACAGTCTTTTTTAAAAATTAAAATTTTCATTAGAAATTAAGCTGATGGTAATTTCCCGGAAGTCCGTAAAAGAAACTATTTTTAAATGATTAGTTAAGATAAAGAGGTATGATGAAACAATGGGAATTGTACAGCTGTCTTATCTGTTGATAGTGTGTTTGAATTTTGTATTAATGTTGGTATAATTCATTGAATGAACTTTTTGGTAACTCTTGATAAAAATCAAGTCATTCAATGAAGTTTTGAAGAAAAAAAAAAAATAAATACTTTTCTAAAAGTTTGGACTTAACATGAACAATATGCATCAAGAGAATTCTTCTAATTCTATCAGAAGAATCTAGAAGGTAAGACATTTATTTGATTGAGATTAAAAAATATCTGATTGATTAAATATTTGAAGTCAAACGTTACGTGTTCGCATGTGTTTGTAAGGCGTATATGCTTGTGTGTTTTATAATTTTTTGTTTGTGTATTTTAACATTTAGATATTAAACACACTGCGGAGGCATAGCTTTTATTTAAGAAAAACGAGGAATTATTGTTTTTTTTTAAAATCAAATGAGAAAAATTGATTAATGTGTATACCATATGAAGGAGAAATTTTGCAAATACCCACTTAAGGGTTAAAGTTACAGTGTATTATTAGAAAGGGAATGTTTTGATTCCAACTGATAAATGTTATGAATAGCAGTCCACCGATTAGTAGGAAATATTATGAATCTTGGGAGTACTTTTCAGGGTTAACAACAGCTGTATTTGTGTGTCATAAGGGCAAACATTTGGTAAATTATATATGCCAGAATCACCAGTCTCCTCGTTTCTGAAAGCAATAGCTTCAATAGGACGTCTTCGGTAAATACGAATCTGCGTTCCCTTGCATGAACTGTAAGCACTGGGAATCGAAGTTAATGCTTAATGTTGTCTTAATCTTATAAGTATTCTGAATAAGCATTTTTAATGCTTGATAATTGCTATTTACTATTTGTAATTTTTGTGTGTGTTTTATTAGTTTTTCATTGATTCTGCTTGATTAAGTTAGAGATACCTATCACAGTGAATTGTGTGCAAATTAGATTTCTCTAACCCCCCTTAAAGAAATGATAAGCTGCAATGGTATCATATTATACATATAACATATGATATAATATAATACACATATTTTTCATTCTAATTCAACAATCTAATTAGTTTTTGTAAAAAATAAGGAATGTTTTAAAAGTATAGAATGTTAATTAAAACTGAGCAGTGATGAGCCTTCTTTGTACGAAATATATATTAAGAAAGATTGTACAAAAAAAAAAAAATTTGTTTTTCTAAAAGGGTCTTATTTTTAATTATCGATGCATCAACAGATCAACTTTTATACTTAAATTTATGATTGCCAACTTTTCAGAAATACATTTAAGAAAATTTATTATTATTTAAGTACAAAAAAAAATTCATATACTCAAAACCATGTTTGTTTTATTAATCTTTTTTAAAGAATTCATATATCTTTTTATAATAATAAATACATATTTATTTCATTTAATTAATCAACATATTCATTGTGATTAAAAATTTATAACAATAATCTTTTCTTAAAATATATCTTTTAATATAACATTTTAAGAAAAGAAAGTAAAGCAAAAATGTGCTTATTTATCTAATTTAGTCCAGTATATTAAATTAGAAAATGTACTTTTTTGCAGAGGAAAAAAATCAATGCATTTGTTGGATATAGAAAATATAACATAAAAATGTAACATTTCTCTTGGTAGACCTCACAATAAATGTACATTATAATTCAAATTAATGCTGTCGGTTGTATAGTATTCATGTACGAAACTTAACCACACATTAAAAAAATTAAGGAGTGTTAACTTTAAAGGTTAAAATTAACCGTTAATTTATATAAGCATTAATGATTAACATCCCTATCGAAAATGTGCAACTTTTTCCATTCTTAACTCACTATTATATAATTAAATATGTAATATATAATATAACATTCAAATTTAAATTTATCATTAAATGTTACTAAAAATTAAAAACTTGGTTTACAGACTGTAGTGCAGGAAACGATTAGATAAACATTTCGCAAAGTTTTCAGAATGTTCTGAAGTTGATTATTCCAGTCATTACATAAAGAAAAGCACTAGATTACTAAAGACATTCTATAATTTTTCAACGGAATAAACACAATCGTTCGCACTTTAATACGAAAGGAATCTAAAAAGGATTATCTAAAGATAGCGATATTTAAACACACCTTCTTTCTCAAACATTGCAAGAGAAGTTTATAGTACTTATGTGAAATTTATTTGTAATTTTTTTTTTTATTGGTTGTAAAAGTAATTCTTAAGCTTTGAAAACTATGAATTAGAAATTTAACCTTGAATTAGAAATTTAAACTATAATTATCATATTAAAAGAAACCAAATAAATTTATCTAATGTTTTCTGTCCAAATATTATGGAACAATTAATTTACACAGTACAATCACATTAATGTGACCACCACCTACTTTTGACGTCAAAGTGAAATAACCAATCACAAAAGGCAGGTGGCATCACATTGCAGTGGAGTGTATATAAAGAATAAATACCTTAAATACCACTTAATACCCACATTCCACACTCCACTTAAAACCAAAATATACAAGAGTATATATCTGCTGCTTTTTGACAGGTGGTCATATTAATATGACTGACTGTGTATAAATAATCCAAATCAATTAATTGAATCTTATTTATTGCTTGGTAAAAATGATTTAATTAAGTTAAATTAAAGAATTTAAAAAAATTAAGGCACTGAACAATATATCATGCGTGCAGCCATGGCCCCTGAAGTCCATAAGTGAAATATGTGCACGCGTTCAATTTTAAGCCCAGATTTTTGCTGATTTGTTTGTAGAAAGATAAATCTTTCCGTATGAAAAACAAATCGAGATAAAATTATCACATTTATGGCATTTTACAAATTCAATCACTCCAATTTAAAAGCAATGGAGAATAGAGTTATCTTTTAATATAAAATATTTTTAATGAAATTAAACTATATACATTTTTAGTGTATAAAGTATGTTTATAATTTCATATCTTTTACCCATTATGTATGCTAATGAGAAAATCGTAATAAATTTTCAACACGTGAATCAGTGATGAAAAAACGAAATCCATTTAAAAATATTTAAATATATAAATAAAAAAACAATAGTTATATATTTTTTTAATATTTTAAAACTTTTTATAACTTTCATATTCTCTTCTTAAAGATCTCTATCTTTAAAAAATCCTTTCATTTTGTAATATTTAACTTAATTATCAAAATTCTGATTCTTCTGAATCGATTCTAAAGCCTTTTTTTCTTTCTTTATTCAGAAGTGTAAGATTTAAAATTCACGTTTACATTGAAGGACTTTTCAGATTTATTATGAAGGAATCATAATTTTTCTGCTAATATTTTTCAGCCCTTCCCATCAATTTTACCTTCATATTTTTTAAAAATCCCTTCATAAAAAATATTACAGTAAAAAGTATTTTCTAAAAAAAAAAAAAAATATTCGTGCCAACTTTTGAAATATACAGATATTATCTTGTGAGTTTTTCAAATTGTTATTTGATATATATATATATATAAACATTCTATGAATTAAAATTCATACATAATACAAGCGATAACATAACGCACCATTTTTTAATCAGCTCTTTAGTCCTTGTTTATTTTTTTATTATCTGCATCCTATACTTTTTATAATGCAGTAAAAATGTACATTATTTATAGAAAGGCTTTTTAAACCAGTTATTTAGCTTCATTTTATTATTCTATCTTGTTAGCACAAGAAAAAAAAAAAATTTTTTTTTCCCTTGGGATTAGTTTTTCAATTATTTGGTATACTTTAAACTACATTTAAAAGAGCTCCTTGATTATTTTTTTACTAAGAAGAATTGAAAAATCCGTAATATAAACATTTCATTTGTTTGATTTGTCAATTTGTGCGCACCTTGGGCTATAGACCGAGACCTACAGTTTAACGTGGATTCCGAACCACTAACAAACACCCATGCCATCGCCAGGATTCGAAACTGAAGCCTGTGGTACCAAAGACCAGAGCACTACCCAATTGGCCAAAAGGACACAATTTCATTAATCAGTATTTATAATTTTTATGGAATTTTTTATTCCAATTCTACCGCAAAAATTTCTTTATTATAAAAATTTCCTTTCAAAAAGCCATTCAATGATAATATATATTAACATTGAATAGCTTTTAAAATTGCTTCTATATATATTGCTTCTATAGATTTCGTGACAAAAAAGACTTTTAATCAGAGATAGTTTTTCTTATGCCAAAGTTAAAAACAAACAATTTGAACGGCGAGAAGTAAATGTCTTAAAACTGAAAAATTGGCGACAGTCGAGTTAGATTTTCGAAAAAAAAAAAAAAAACCGAGGGAAGATGAAAACAAAGTTGTAATTTGTTAATGTTATTTTGCTACTCAGTTAACTAATTGTACTCAATAGTATAGATCCAAAAATATTTTGTGGAGAAATTATTTAAAAAAACTCATTCTTAATAAATTTGATCACTTTAAACAAATAATAGCTTAATATAATTTAATAAAATAAAAACAGTTACGAGATTAAAACTTCAAAAAAGACCTAAATAATTCAGTTTAAATGATTAAAAATTCCTTAGTTAAAAAGTACGTTGTTTACCATTTGGTAAAAGAAATTGATATTAATTTACAATGGTCTTCTTCGCCTTAAAGGCAGCTGTTCAATTCACTTTCCAGATTTGGATTAAATTACAGGTAATATATTCAGAGATAATGACCAGACAAATTCCAGGCACATATAGTGTATATATTAAATTAAAAACTATTGTTGCCTTATGAGTAGATAATTGGAATGCATTCCATCATTTGATTAATAATGACTTTTTGCTGTTAAGATTTCAACCATCTCCAAGCAACTCCATCTCCTTTCAACCAACCATTTCCAGCCATAAGGAAACTAATGCATTTCAATTACTGTGAAAAACAACATTTACAGATACTAATGTTCATTTTCTGCAATTTACTACTAATAACTACTAATGTAATAATTAGTTAAATCGTACGGGAAAGACAAAATAATGCTGGTTTTTATGCTTGGACCTTAACATGTGCTAGGATTGATTACTACCTATAATGCCAGCTGGAAATAAGTTAAGTTTTAAATTTACTGAAATCAGCACTGCTTATTACTATTCGATTGTTTAATTAGGTTTCTTAATCCAAATATAACATATAAAAGTTTAAAAAAAAAAAAAAAAAAAAAAAATTGCATATTTATTTGAACTCTCAAATTTCTCACGGGTGTCAGTTAATCAGCTAATTTGCTTATTCGCAATTTTTGAATTATATTGATTATACTACAATTAGAATTAAAATACACTCAATTAAGAAAAATTAAAAAATAAATAAAATTTGTAAAATTTTAGTGTTCGTTATAAAATATATAATTTTACAAATCTTATTTTGTGACTACGTTTGTGACCTTTTTTTCCCGAGATTCCTTATATTGTTAATGTCAGCCATATTAGTAATGAATTGTTTCTGTTTTGAAGGCGTTGTTTACTAACAATATCATTTATTTCGATGAAAAACTGAAATGTAGCCCAGAAAACGACCGTTTTGAGTTTAGCATTCAAGGATGGACTTAACTTCCCCAAGTTTATCCGATAAGTAAGTTTTTTTACCGTCTCTACGAGATTTCTTTTCCCTTGTTTTTACATTTCACTTTGAATTTTTATCAGGTTAGTACCGAAACCTAGTGATTTATATTTATCACCGTGTAACGTGTACATAACGAATGTTAAAGATTTTAACTAGGTACGTGTATATGCATAGTGATTCTTTGTTTTAGTGGCATGACATATCTTTTTAAGTACATATGCCATATATAACAGTAAATGATAGAAAAACAATAACCAAAATCGCGATTCAGCTTATTATATCCTTTGAACTTAAAGTTTGTACTTTTAGAGTACTTTCAGAAAGTTTAACAGGGAATTTCATCAAAAATGCAGTGAATTTTTAGTTATCAAATAACATGTAAATGTATACATTGTTTGTGTTGCGGAAGTAGTCATAAACTTGACCCAACTTTCTGACGCATTAAAAATGTTATTGTACAAATTAGTTGTCTAGAATCGGTAATCTATATGTATATTTCATTACGTAATTATATATATATTATTATGTTTTTGTGTTATCAAAAGATTTTCGTTATTGTATTTGATTTGAACTGTTTAAATGTGCGGTAATAGAAGACTGTCATTGGTCAGCTGTTTTATTTATGAGCGAAATCGAATATGTTAAAACGTTGTTTTGTTTTGGGTTTGCTCGTTTAGTAATTTTTTATTTGTAAAAAGAAAAGAAAAGTTTTATTTTTTTTTCTTTTTATAATCCAAATAAATTCTTTTGAAATATTTGTTTCATATTGTTTGTTGGAATGATTAATTTAGTTAATGATTAATCACTGATTAGGGTTTTATTATTGAAATGATCTTAAAATGAAATCTGCATGTTCACATTCATTATAAATAAAAGCTTATTTTTTTAAAAAATTTTTTGCTCAGAATTTCTTCTGAAAAAATAAAAGTGCTTTTCGTATAAACCTATTAGTAATATATATTTAGAAATTTTTTCGTCATGTTTATTATAACTGAAGCCTAGTTATTTTGCTTTATTATTAGCATTTAAATTGTAATGTATTTTTTTTTTTTTAAATAAAGAAAATAAGGATATAAGGATTGTATTTTGTAAAAGTATTTAATTTTTATATGAAATAATAATCTATTTCTATGAATTTTAAGTAGTTAGGACTTTTTTTCATTAACATCACAATAACACTATTTTTTTTCTTGTGAATTATGTATGTGAATAATAGATTGCAATTAATAAAAGCTTTGAAAATATTAATAGTTCAAAAATTTTCTAATTTCTAATTACTTCATATTGGACAAGGAAGAATTTTAGAAAATGTTCTTTTATTGTTTTTAAATTATGTAGCATTTTAAATTATATTTTTATCATCATAATACTATAATATTACTATTACTAAGATTTTTATTATATACTACATTATTTTACATCCATAACGATTCAAGTTTTCAAATCCATTGCATAAGCGAGTGGTAATCTTGATATATATTTGTGATTTTAAATTCAGACTTTTATATTTTTTAAATAAATGTTATAAATTTATTTTGTTTATACAAGATTTACTTGCATTAATTGTACTTTAAATTAATTAAATTATATAACATTATTTGTGTTTTTAAGTGATTCATTTTTCTTTCAAATGCTTAAAGTTACAAAAATAGTTTATATGTCAAAATGTAATGAAATCTATTTGAATTCAATATGATATAATGGAAGTATTTACTCTTTGATAAGTTTGATATTTAATTCAACAACCTTTGTTGTGCTGTAATTGATTTTAAAATTTGTTTAACTTAAACTGATAAAATTGTAAGACATTTTTGTAAATTAGCGTCAATAAAGTTACGCGTTATTCGTAAATTCTTTTTGGATTGATGTATATACTTTTTAAAACTAATAAGATGCCCATTTCTATGATATATATATTTATTTCACACTATTTGAATAGATGTAACACATTATAAATAAACTTTGATATATTTTTTTGCCTTTCACTACTGTACAATATTGAAATATTTTTTAGGCCTAGAATTATTAGTAGAAATGATTCCAATCTGCAAAAAGAAGATTCTTCTAGTTTAGGTTCTGAACCTGAATCAAAAGGTAATTTTTCTTATTATATTCTTTTAATGTATTTGTTTTGCATATGTATTTTTGAAATTTAAAATTAATTTGAATTCAATTTTCATCCTCTATGGTTTAAGTTTTATAGAAAAAAAAAAATTTACTTTTAAATTATCAGTTTGTTTTGCTTTGTGTCTTATGTTTATTTCATGTATATATTATACAATTGTTTATACTGCCAAGAAGAAATTTATTAAACATGTATTTCTTTTTATCCTTTAATGATGAAGATAGAATCGGTTAACTTATTTCTGTTGTATAGGATGAATAATGAAAACTTTATACTCTTAATTAAAAAGTTTTCAATGTTCAACATATAAACTTAACTTATTTTAGAGTGTTTTTCTATGTTTCTGAAATAATTTTCTTATTTATGTTTTAATCTCTGTTTTATAAATATAATTGCCCATTAATTTATTTTTCACAATTTATATTCTATATTACCATATATTTTTTTTGCTTTGATTTTTTTTTTTTCCCAGTAGTTTATGCATTTTAATGCATATTTAAAAATATTAAGGCCATTGATATTTATTTCTGATTTATTTATAATATTTCTGTCTAGTAATGAGTTATTATATGCCGCTTTTAAGATTTTGGGAAAACACATTTAAATCTAATGTGATGTAACTGTTAATATCCTGAATTCACATATCAACACATAATAATATATTCAAGTTATTGAATAATATATCAATTTACTCAATAATAAATGTGCAATTGTTCATTATCTTAAATATTAGCTCAGCCATGAGTTTTCAGACTGCTATGAAATTGGCATAAAAGTTTGTGTCAATTGTATAGACAAATGATTAAAATTATAGCTTGATTTCTTGTATATGGCCTGTAGACACCACCACTCAACCACTGTAATTAGTTGTCTGAAAGTACTTTACATATCTGCTTCAGAGAAATATCTTATTCGTCAGAGATGCCCTTATGCTGCCATCAAAATAATTAGCAGCTATTGAAATTGAGAAGGGAAGAATTATTGGTATAATTGAAATTGGGTGGTTAGCTCAACGAACTGTCTACTACTTTGACCATTCTCTGATTATGCTCTAATGAAGTGTTTTGATCTAGTGACTAAAAGAGTGGGTTCACATTCATGGGGTTTGGCCATATATCCTCTGTCTATCATCAGATGCCAAAATGAGTGTTGGCCCTTTTGTCTGTCAATGCTATCGTAAGATGACTGGCGAGAATAATTTGCTATTGTAGTTTAAGTTATATGTGTTATCTTAACAGTAAAGCTGTTGACTCCATTTGGAGTAGTGTATTACTCGATTGGCTTAATCAGTAATGCAATGGAGATAGATTGAAGTGATGAATTACAATTCAATTAGAGTTATGAGGATGTATATATGATAGGAGATTCCACAGTAAATACTTCATTGCTATCTACTAGGCCTGTGTGATTGTATATTAACTTTAAATCAATATTTATTGAAATATCCATTTAAGTCCAAAATCACATATCTGATTTTATTATTCTTGCACTAACAAAATTCTGTTTTAGATTTTGATATTCAGTAATATCATAATCTTAAAAATTGTTTGTTTTGTAGAAATGTAAATGTTTTTTTGTGTGTGTAATTTAAAAACTTGTATTTGTATATTGCTGTCTTATTAAGAAATCATATATAATTTTATCAAGTAGAAGCTATTAACAGCTAAATATTTATTAATGTTATGCAGTGATTTACTCTTGTATATTTCTTTTTCAATAAAGTAGCATATTTCATAATATTTATGGTTGGTTTACTTTTACATTAAAAAACAGGCGACTTTAAATGTGGATAACCATAATTCTGCGCCCCCACTTTCTAATTAGCTTACTAGTAATTATCTCCAATATTTTCCCATCGTGTTTAATTTAATATGTTCATTAATATATATTTTGTTTATTTGTTATGCAAGAAGGTGGAACTCCACTTTAAAGTTGTACCTGGAAAATTAAACAAATGCACCTAATTATTTAAAATTAAATAAAATCTAAATCAGATGTTTTGAGATGAAATAGTAAAATTTTGTGTCGGTTAATTAAAAGATAATATACAAGTTAGTCTAAAAGTGAAGGTTAAAATATTAAAACTTGAACCAATTTGCAAAGAGAAGATTTATCTTTTAGTTTCTTTTTAATTAGTTGGCAGTTCAAGAAAAAAAAGGAAAGAAAGAAATTGCAGTAGTTGGAAGTTTGTTTTACTATATTTGGATATTAAAAAAAAAAAGACCATGAATATAATTGAGAAATATGTATAATTGACTTGTAAAAATAATTTTTAAGTTTTGAAAAGAAAGGATAACAGCAACTTAAGATTTGCAAAAATTCATTTCCTGATTTGGAGCATAACTTTGTATTTTAATGTAAAATTTATTCTTCTTTAGAATTCTTAATTTTTGTTTTTGAAGTTTGGGTATGTAAAATATGTTAATTTTAAAATTTAGATAGTTTTATATCATATTTTTTATTAAAGGTTTTTATTAAAGTGTTTTTATTCTTCTTTATTATATTGTCTCATAAATATTTCTCTTCATATTTTTTTTCAGACCCTATGGTGCAGCGTTGTGTGATAATTCAAAAGACGAAAAAGGTTATGGTCTTACCGTGTCTGGTGATAATCCAGTATTTGTGCAGTCTGTAAAAGAAGGTATTCTTTTTTTTTTATGTTTGTTTTTTAATAATTTTACTCGAAAGTTGTTGTGAAATAATTTAATTTTTTTAGCTCTTAATCAAGACTTTCAACTTTGCTCATATTAAAATAATTAAATAAAAAAAAAATGTTTTAAACAAGTTTCTATTAAATTTACATGACTTATAAATTTAAACCTACAAATTAAAATTTGAATTAATTTATTTCCTTTGATTTATGTTTGTTTCAGTTTTGTATATATTTTATGGGTTTAAAATAAAAGGACTAATTATTTTTCTGTAAAAATTATTGTTACAAATTTTTTGGGTAATATTATTTTAAAACTTTTCCTTTTTAATTTGTTATAAAAATTAATTATGCTTCCATGAGTGCAATTAATGTACTAATTAACACACTTATAAAAGTGGATATAAAATATTCATATTATTTCTGGTTATAATTAGATGATATTTGACATTTTTACCTACTTCTACTAATGGGCCTGATGGCTGAGTGGCTAGTGCTCTGGCGCCGGTACCACGGTTTCAGATACGAATCCCGGCTGTGCCATGGATGTTTGTAGTGATTTGGAATTCACTTTAAGCTGTAGGTCCCTGTTTAATAAGATCGTGGAACGTTGTGGGGGTAGTGTTACTCGCGTCTGTAGCATATCTTCAAGCTACATGTGCCCTCTGGATGGGGCTAAATGAGTAACGCAGTGCAGCCCTTTCTTATGGCATAAAGATTAACTGTTTGTGTAACTGACTGTGCCAGCTGCATTAGAACAACAACATCTACTTCTACTATTGTAGTTAAAATATTTATTGTATGCTACTTGTAATATTTTAAAACCCCTTGAGAAATATCAAGTTTTTTATGCATAATCGTTTGTCTAGATGGTGCTGCTGCACGAGCTGGTGTTCAACAAGGGGATAGAATCATTAAAGTGAGTAGTATAATTTTTTTTATTTCTTTTATCTGAAACACCTGCTTTCAATTCATTTTTTCTGCAATTGCATGAATATTACTTATTATTATATTACAAAAACTCATTATTTGTTATGATTAAGTTCCTTAAAAATGTTACATTTATTTTGCATAAGTATTATTAAAAGAACAATTTTTTTTTTTTTTGTTACAAAATTGCAACAATCATTTTATTTTATAATTTTTATTATTGCATGAAAAAAAGTATTATGCATAAGGTATATTTCTTTTATAATTCAAGACTTGTAACATCACCTGTTTGTTCATACAATCTAATTTCTTTATAATTTGATACTTCAGAAATGTTCTAATTTTCTTATTGTTTAAATAAAAACTTTGTTTTTTAGAAATACATCCTTGTTAATGTAATAGGTTACAGGTTCACTCAAAATTTCAGAAAGTATGATTTTGATGAAGAACAGATTAGGCTTGACAGTAGCTAATTTTTTAGATAAATTTGAATCATCTAGATTAAAAAAAAGGAAATATAAATGCAAAGTTTTGATAGGATAGTATATGTTCGATATTATTAATATTCAGTAAAAGGAAAATGCACTGCATTTATGAAACTTGCTATGATTTAACAAAAATATTCCCTAGGTTAACGGAACTTTAGTGACCCAGTCAAATCACCAAGAAGTTGTCGAGCTTATAAAGTGTGAGTAATTTTTATCAACTTGCTGTAATATATAATTATTGTTATATATAAAATTAAGTAAAGTAACAAAAAATGTAAAGTTTTAAAATTCCATTTCATGCTTTATTATGAAATGTTTTACGACCATTATCAGTTATATCTATATATCTATATCTATCTATCTATATATATATATATATTTAGAAATTTTATATTTGCTTTACAATTGATAAACATTTTGTATGAACAAATATGACATATAAAAATATTATAAATCTACAAGTCACAGAATTTTTTTTTCAAGTGCATCCATCATTTCTTACAGTTTTATTTTTATAATTTTTCTTTTTATTTTAGCTTTCGATAATGACAAATTTATATATTTTTTATTTCATTACATATTTAAAAAGTCATGTTTGCATGTTTTTCTGATTTTAAATGTATTGCATTTTTTATTATATGTATATATTTTTCAGCTGGTTCCTATGTAGCTTTAACGCTGTTAGGTAAACCTCCAGGGCAAGGAAAGGATTAAGTCCTCAACACTCATTTCTTATATCTGGAAACAGTGCAACCATGAATATCATTAACTCTAACAAATCAGATGCTTCAGATCGAATAACAGGCCCACAACCTGTGGATGTAAGTTTTTTGAAGCTTATTTTTTTATTGGCTCTCTCTTTATTTTAAAAACAAGTATTTGTAGGTGCGATACAATAAATTAAGTATGTGTTATTTTATTTCAGCATTATTTACTTTTTTTATTAAAATATTGATAGTGCATAATTGGAAATTATGTATAATAAACAATCTAACAAAATTTTAATTATATATGATTTTGATTCATTTTTAATTTCATTAACAATTTTAAAGCTACAAATAATTGATTTTCTCCCTAAAAGTTAATTTAATCTTAAGCTTTACTTAACATTTTATTAATGATTGTTTGATGGGATTTGTCAATTTCTTTATTATTTTTTTTTAGCCTGAGAAGCAGCAACAGCTACCAATTCTCGCATTCACACAATTCGTAAAATGTTAGAAAAGAAGTTGTTTATTTGGAAGTAAGTATCTGATTTTTTAAATATCAAATCTTATTAATGCTTGAAGCTAAAATATACTAATTACATTAATATATGTATTTTTTTTCTTTTTATATAAATATTGATTAATAAAGCATAAAATATTCTCAGGGGAAGAAAAACTGTTTACTTGATTATTGCAAATTTAGGTTGCACATCATTTTATTCATTATCAGATTGCTGGTGTCTTCTTTTACAGTATGATATTTATCTGTTTTTCATTTTTTTCATAAATGTATAAAATGAAAACCAGATAGGCGTGATAGAAATTTATAGAATTAATTAATGTAGAATAAATTAGTGTGATAGAAATTTTACACATTATAGACATAAGTGAAGAACAATCAATTCATTTTTTTTTTTTTTTTCATTTTATTACTTATTTTCTTATTTAACCCTTTGCATTCGTTTTTTTTTTTTTCATTCGTGGTTACCAGTAACTCGAAGCCATTTTAGTGAAAAGATCATATTCACATGTAAGTTTGATATACGGATTGAAAGAAACGCATTATTTATGTTATTATTTGCATTGTCTCCGTAGTGGAGCCCTCGTAGTGAGCTTGAAGACAAATTTTAAATGGCTCTACTCTTGATCCTCGAGTGCAAAGGGTTAAAAAAACTTGCTAAAACATGAACTTGTTTTTCATTAGAGTTTTAAAATGTTTTTAAATCATTATAAATTTTAATATCTTAAAGTATTTATTAATGCAGCATAAAATACTGATCTTATAAACTATTCAGAGAAGTAATTTTATATTTGTTTATTTTTAAATTTCTATAGAACCTCAGAGCAGAATTTTTCAAAACCCTTCAGAGAAAATGCGTGCTGAAGTTAATGGTGCTGTGAAAAGAGTGAAAACTCTTTGAAGAACAATTGGTTAATCTTACTGGTATACCACATGAGCACATTGTAAGTCATTAATTTATTTCCATATTTGTAAAAGGAAATATATTTATATCTTGTAATTTTCTACTGTTCATGGAGTTATTTTTAAACTTTAGTTATAAATAAGCATATTATATTAATAATATTAGATATGCCTAAATATTTGTCTTTATTATTATTTATTTTATGATAAATTTTTTTTATCATATTTTTATTTTAAATCTTTTATCATTAATTTTTTTTTTGATATAGGTACCATTAATTAACCTGATTTCTAATTTAATAAAAATATAAATTAATTAATTAAAATTGATTATTTTATTTGTTAAACACAATGTATGAATGTGTCATAATTAAAAAAAAAATATTATAGGTGTTATTTTTGGTTACCTATTTTTCTTAGAATAAATTTGAGTATTTTTAAAATAAACCTTTAAATTTAACTAATGTTTTTTTTATTTTATAATAATATTGTATAAAAATAATTTCCCAGCATTTAATTTATTAAGTTATTTTCATTTCTGTTTATTTCAATAATTTCTGACTTATTTCAATTTAAGATTTTATGAGAAAATTTATCTTTTTTTTTTTTTTTTTTTTAATTTTTAGATTACCAGATCACCAAAATCACCAACATCAGGACGGCACAATCATGACAGAGAAAGTCATCGGTCAATATCCTTTCCAGTTCATGGACTGCACAATCGTTCTTTAACTCATCAAGTTTCAGCTCCAGTGTTACCTTCAAATCAAATGTCGCAGAATCTTCCGAGTCCTATGTCGCCTGATTCCAGTGATTCTAAATATCAAGTCATTTTATCACCATGTATAGATACACAAGATAAGAAAGTAACTAATATAACTAAAGCTAGTTCCCCTGATTCACAAAAGCAATCAATATCCACATCTCTAGAAAATATAGTGAAACATTTAAATCCTCGGACCACAACATGGGTATATTTCCTCTAAATCTCTTTTCTATTTTTTTCTTGTATAGTTATTTTTAATATATAGTTGTTTTATTTAGGAAATTTTAATAAAGTAATCTAATGCTAGAAATTGTAAGAAAAAAAAAAAAAGTTTTGTATAAATTAATTTATATTTCTTAAGAAAATAATAGAAATAATATTTATTAGTTTTTAATTTTAGCTTATGTGTTTTTGGATACATATAATAATAGTTATGTAATCTTGATCAAAATAAAATAAGTGTGGTATAAAGTTTTTTTTATTTAGTATATGTATATTAAATTTGTAATGTAATTTAAAAATAAAACAGGATTTGTTATTTTTTAAAAAAATTTTATCCACATGGCAATTTGTTTTATATCTCCGAATGAATTATAATTTTAGTTTTTATTACATTATAAATTCATCAATTATACTAAATATTAAAGTGCGTTTATAATAAGAACTTCATGGGTAGTTTTCACATTTTTCATAAAACCTTTTCTTTTTTTTTTTAATCAAAGTAACATAACAGATTATAATAGCATAGTTTATAAATTAAGTTTGTGTAGGAATAGAAACTTTGTGATGCTAAAAATATTTGTTAATAGTAAAGATGAATAAAATCAAAATTTATTTCTTCATAGGAATTTTAAAAATTATTTACAAATGCTAAAAATTTTTAATGTACTTACTAAAATAATTAAAAATATTAACTATTCGCAAGTTAACATTAAATTCATATAAAATAACTCCAGTATTACTTTTAATAGTTGTTATGCTGTAATGGGCCAAAATTAGTTATGTAAAATTCTTTTCTGATTAAAAAATACTTATTTTTTTTTTTTTTTAATATTTCAGTGAAAAATTAGAGTTACAAATATTTTTCTTAAAAGTTACCAAAATTGTTATACATTTTTTATACTGTTAATTCATCAAAACTATTATTTTTGTTCCATATGAATTTTTTTTTTTTTAACATGATATTACTGACAAGGAAGTTAATATTCGTGTTCTACATTTTGAATTGATATTACATTTGAATATAAATTGTTGACTATTACATTTGAATATGAATAATTTATATTACATTTAAAATCATTAAAATATAAATTGTTTTCTTACATGACATATAAATTGTTTTAAATTATTTCATAAATACAAGCTTCATTTCCTTTTTTTTTCTTCTTATATTGTTATCATTACTTCTATTTATTGCAATTCGAAGTTTTAAAACAAATTTTCTATAAATGTAATTACTATTTCATAAATTTTTCTAGAAGTTGTTTGTGTCGACAGATAAATATGAATCTTTTTCTTCAATTACCACTTTGTTTTAATATTGCTTTACAGCTTGCTATTGAAATGTTTAGTTTTCAATTATTTATTTATTTAAATTTTTTTTTATTTATCAGTATTTTTAGGTCTATCTTTTTTTTTTTAACCTCTCAACTTATATTGATTTTCATTTTTTATATGTATTTAAAAAAGCTAATTAAATACTATTGTTATTTTGTAGCCTCAGCATACGCATACAAGGCAGAGTTCTAGCCCAGAAACTTTACGTGGAATTGAGAATCTTAAGTGCCAAAAAGCAATGGTTGCACAAGAGCTGAATCGTTATACAGATCCCCCAGTGCTGTGTCTCCCTCTATTGGAAGTTTTAGGAGCTTTACGACTTTTAACTTAGAAAAGTCCAGCCATCCAGTGAGTTTTTCTTATTAATTCAATCACATTTTTAAAGTTTCATGAAAAATTTATAGTTTGGAATTTTTATAAAAATCAATATGTAGAACTTATTTAAATTATTTTAGTTCTAATGGTTATTAAAAATTTGCTTGCATAGATTAAAATTTAAGGATTAGATAATCAGGAAAATATTTATTGAACTGATTCGTGTGGTTATTTATTATTGCATTTGAAAAATTAATGAGATGAATTTGAATATGTGAATACAATTTTTGAAAAAGGAATACAAATGTATGAATATTTGAAGCCAATTTTGGTGTATAAAAAGAAATAGAAAAATTGTTGCAGAACAGTATAGATTAAAAGTAAGCATTCCTTAAATCACTAACACCTACATGTCATCAACATAATTATAGAAAAAAAAATCAATCATAGGATCTTCATAAACATTAAATGAGCATTTGACAGATTGTGGCAAAACAGATTAATCTTCAAGTGCCATTAAACTTTCCCAGTTAAATGATCTCAATAATCTGCAATTTCTTGAACAATGAAATCTTCAGAATTTGTATCCAAAGAGATTTTTCCAATAAAGGAACTATCCATACTGTCACTTACAAGGTAGCATTTGAAATCTAGTATTGCATTCCATTTTCATCCACGATTTCACATAGTTTCTTGAAATTTGCACATTTATTTGAAAATGTTTTGGCTGCACTGATTCAGGGTACCTTCGTCCAATTTATAATTGAACATTGAAAGAACTCTTAAACATCCATGAAATTTGAGTTATCAAATAGAGGATCACTTCTAATAAAGAATTCTAATTGCATTATCATTCAGAAAGGACAATTCACCACTTATCAGCTTAATTTGAAGAATTAATTTTTTGAATAAAAGAAATATTTAACCAAATTTAGCCTCAGCCTTCTCCTCATGGGTAAATAGTCTCACTTATCCTTGCAAAATAAAAGTCCTATTTAAACAAGTCTTTCATCCAATTTTTACCTAAAGAAAAATTTGTTTATAAGGAAATTCTTTAATATCATATCTAACCACCTAAGCTGTTTTATTCAAGCTCATTTATTCTTTGTTCATTACAATGAAAGATATAAATTCCCATATAAAAGACCTAAATTCTTTCTACTTCTCAAACCCTCATAAAAGTTTACCTACCACTTATTACTGTTTCAAAGCTTAAACCAACATCTACCTGAACTAATTCACAACTCTAAACTATTTATTTCTCCTCTGTTAAATTACAGTCAACATTCAAGCGCCCTTTTCTTGTACCAACATTCTTGTATAGAAATACTGTAAGTACTGACACTTGTGCAAAAATTTAATCTTGTCATCAATCAGTTTTATGATGCATGAGTTGGCAATTTAAGGACAGCTAAATGTAAACAAAAAATAATTTACTATATGTACTGGTATTTAATAATATACTATATTAAATTTTTTTAAATGTGTAAATTTGTTTAAGAATTCCTCTGTTGGCCAGTGTGATAGTGCAATAGAAAGTCCAGGTCCATCGCCACCTGGCACTCCGCCTGAACCAGTTGAAGCTCAAAAGATTGGAGGTGAGAGTTTTGAAGGAGAGGAGTCAGTCTCCCATGAAGAGGTAAGTTTTTTTTTTAGTCTCATCTCACTTTTTAATTATATTTAAGTTAATTTTCTAAATAAATAGTTCAGATATATTTTTAGGTTTCAGTATGTTATAAATTTAATTATTACTAAGAATATAGGAAAAGGACAGATATAGCTGAACAAAAATCAGCTTCAAAAACCTAATTTAAATTAAATTCTAAGCACCTTAAATATATATATATAATTTTTATTGAGTTTTGTAATTTTACATTACAGAGCTATTAATATCTGAGTTTTTATGATTTTTTTTTGTCATCATTTACTGATCTTCCATTTAATGTATGAATTTGTGTTGACTTTTACAATTCATGATGAAAGTTCCTATACAGAATTTCTGGATATTTTTTAAACTGTTATACATGTGAACAGCAAAGAAAATATCTTTTTTTATACGGACATATTTTAATATTTTATTTTATCCAATATTTTCAAATTCAGATAACTGCGACTATTTTGATGATGATGAAAACAAATATAATCTCTTAAAATATTTTCTGTTTTTTCTATTCCTGATAAGAATGCCAAACATAAGATAATTTTTTAATGCTATTAAGGTAGAAAAATCTAGAAATATTTATGTAAGTTTTATTTTCTATCAGAACATTCAATTGCTATTTAATTCCAAATTTCATGATAAAGTTTTGAATAATAAAATTTTTCGGAAAAGAAGCAAGTTTTGCTTTTTCCACAAAAATGCGCTATTAAACAGTTGTTCTATTCTGATTATTAATTCAGCTTTATAATACACTGAACAGAATTAGATTTCTGTTGCATGTGTTAATTTGTTTATATGCTTTGCCATCAGTACGTATTTAATTCATCTTCATAACTTTAATAATTTTTTAAGATATAATATTTTTGGTTTGTAAAACATTTTGTATTTAGATGCTTAGCATGTTTATAATTTCATTTAAATGACAATTTTAATTAAAGCATTTATAATTTTTCGTTTTTCAATGTTAAATCATAAAAATGCTATAAAAAATTTTAGTGCTGAAGATTTTTATAAATTGATATACTATATGATATGTAATGAATCTTCAGTGTGTGATTTGATGATCAATGCCTGTGATTTGTTTTCTTTTAATTCAAAACATATGATAGGCAATTCACCTGAATATTGGGATGTATTCAATAAAAGTATAAATCTTTGTAGATTCATTCAGTACAATCCTTCATATTTGACATTTTAAGTAATTGGGAATTTTCTTCTCCTAGCTTATTTTCTTTTAAATTTACATCCAATGGAGATATAATTTCAATTTTTAAAATTTATGCTGATCAAGTATCAAGAATTGCTTATTCTTTGCCATTGATTGCGGGCCAAATATTGTTGGTGCAATATTTTTTACATTTAAATACTGATAAAAAGTTTCTACAGATTCATTTTAAAAAATGGCTTAAAAATATTTATCAAATCACATATAAACTTATTTATACACAGTGTGTCAAAGAATTGTTAAGACTGGGTTTATAAAATTAAATAAAAACAAGTATATTTCTTTAAAGATTTTTTTTTTATTCAAAAATAGCTCCTTCAGCTTCAATACATTTGTTACTGCAGCTTAATAAAGACTTGAATGCATATTTGAGTTCGATTTGTGAGATTGCCTGCAGTGCTTACTTCAAAACTGTTTGTATAGTCACAGTGTCATTAAAATAACACCGCTTTTAATATTATTCTAAGTTTTGAGAATAAAGATAAGACACAGCATGCTAAATAAGGTGAATATGATGAAGGATTAAACATTGCAGCATTTTTTTTTTTTTGCCAAATATCATTGTACTTTTAAGTGATTTTTACTGGGTGCATGATCATGCAGCAAATGCCATCTATTTTCATCCTGATATTTTGAACAAATTCTGGCCATCAAACAAAAATATTTAAATAATACTCACCAGTAATTGTTTGTTGGTTCTTTGTGGATCTGTTGTTATCAAAGATAGGGATGAGTATTATGATTTTTGATGGAAGTATTATGATTTTTGATTTAGATAGATTCTTTGGCTTGTAGTGAACTTTCTGACTTCCACTCCTCATTTTGTTTTTGTATGATACTGAAAGTACTATGTTTCATAACATGTAATGCTCGATTTTAAGAAGTTTGGATCATTTTCAGCTGCTGAAATGATGTGTCTATAATGTGCACATTTTCTTGATTCTTGTTCATTAGTTGAATTGTGTAGAGCAAATTTAGCACAGACTTTTGTTTTGCCGGAATCTTAATGCAGAATAGCTTGAAATATTTCTTTGTTGATGTTCAAAGATTCTTTCCATACTTGGTGAACTTGGTCTTTCTGAATCATTTTCTAGAATACCTCTTTCGTCCAAAAACATTTGTGCCATAAGAAAATATTAGTTCTATTGAAACAAAACTTGCTGTAACTTATTTCATTAAATTATATTTTCAGTGGCTTTTTTTTTCAAGTTTTGCATTAAATTTAATTACAACTTTTTGTTCCATTTCAAAAATTTAATGTAAAAAATTTACACTTCCTTCAGGAAAATTGGTATCATTTGAGACAGTGAACAAATGCACTGAGGTTTTGGCAGTGTATCACCTAACAGAAAGGTTAACAAGCATGTGTGATAAATAACACTGATGAGGCCTCTATAGGCTAAGATTCATCACTTGTCTTAAAAATTCTTTGGCACTGTTTATATATGTATATATTATACAAACAATATTAAATAGGTGAATGGCTAGAACTGAATTGGCAGATGTTGTTTATCAATATACAGACATACATTGGCACATCAACAATTGCAATATATGAAAGAGCATTTTATTAGTGAAATGTAGCTGTTTGCTGTTTGAGTTATTTTTTGTAATAACAATAACAATTCAACTTTAGACTTATATTTACTAATTATGTATTTTACTTCTTAAATTTTAGTATGGAACACCACCTGAATCAGCAACTGATGAATTCAATCTCCAGCCAGTTATATCAAAATTGAATCAGAATACAAATATAATTTGCATGGAAGATGATGATTTTTCATCTGATACAGAGATGGTAAATTAGTTTTCCTCATAAATAATATATATATATATATATACATACATACATATACAGGGGTTATCAAAATAATGGAAACACCATAGATTTATAAAGAATCCTTTATTAGTACGGTGTAATGTTTAGAGGAATATTGTACCATTCTTCATAGAAATATTGTGAAAGTTCTGGGAGAGATGCCGGTTGAGGATGTCAATTCCATATTGAATGCTCTAAAATAGATCATAGCGGTTCAATGATATTGAGGTCTGGTGACAGTGCGGGCCAAGTTAGTTCATCAAACCATTATTGGACATGTCGTGCTGCATGGATGGGTGCATTATCATCCTGGAAAATTCCATCTCCTGCAGAAAACAAAGTTTACATCATAGGATGGACCTGGTCAGCTAAAATTTCTCTATACTTCTCCCCAGTGATCTTTCCTTTCAGAAAACCGTGACACAGCTGCCCATAACATGACAGATACACCTCCATGCTTGACATGGAGACAATCACGATCATAAGCTTGTGCAGGTGTCCTCCAAACGTACACCTGTCCTGTTGTAGGGAAAAGTGAGAAAGACGATTCGTCAGACTGTGTTACTTTTCTTCAACTTATCAATCGATCAGATTTTGTGAGCGTGGCACCACTATAGACGACATTTGGCATTAACATCCATTACAAGTGACTTGGGAATTGCTGCTCTGGCATAAATGTCCTGTTTATAAGGTGCCTTCTAACTGTAATGATTGACACTGGAGAATCCAGATGCTGATTGAGGTCTGTGGTCACTTTTGCTGCAGTTGTTCGCTTTTGAGACATCACAATTTGCTTCAATACCCGTCGGTCTCTTTCACTGAGCTTCACTTTCCGTCCACTCATTTGCTTTGCCGAGCTTGTCTTGCCACGCTGTATGTATTCTGTCATTACTTTAGACACTGTACCTCCAGAAACGCCTAAAAGTTGAGAGGTTTTGGTTACACTTGCTCCAGCTAGACAGGCTCCTACAATTTGGCCTCTTTAAAAATCTGAAAGGTTCGACTTTTGATGTGTTTGAAATAAATCCAAGACTTACAGAACTTCAATAAAGCTCCCACATACTACCAGAATATATACATTTCTATTTAAAAAACAAACAAACTGGTAGCTATTATTATAGTTTAATGCTTACGAAGTGCATTAAAAAGTGCCACTTTTTTTCACAGGTGTTTCCATTATTTTGATAACCTCCTGTGTATATATATATATTAGTATATAAATTAATTCAATTTATGTAGTATATTAAATTTCTAATAATGCAATTTGAATGTCATTGAATAATATTTTGTGTTGTTTAAATTCCTTTTCACAAAATAAGACATAAATATTGCAATTTTAATGACTTGTTATATATATAATTTATGAATAAATTTTTTTTCCCTATTGTAGGGTCACTTGGAAGACCATGGCCCATTCAATGGACTTTGGAAACTTGTTAGGAATCCAGCCCATTTATCGGTCTTCTTGCACTACTTAATGTCTAATAGTGATCCATCCAGCTTGGTATGTTCATAATTTATTTTGTCTTATTTCTACAGGTGGCAAATGAATTGGAAAGTGAGGGGATTTGATTGATATGCACAAGTCAGGGAAATTCATAAAAATATCTAAAAATTAGGCAAAATTGCTGACGAGAGCATTTCGTGCCGAGCATGCGCGATTGCCGATTTTGTAGCCAAGTTTGCGTGGCATCTCGGATCTTATCCATTTTACCCCAGACTTACATCTGATTATTTTTATGACAGGTTGTCCAGTTTATGATTTATCACATTTTAAACTAGTGTGTTTTCTTGTGCTCTGCTTGTACTCATGCTGTTTGGTTAAGAAAATATAAAAAGTAGTTTTTAATATTAATATTTTTAATAATTATTGATATTTTATTAATTAGTTATTGTTATTAAGATTAAATTCATTCTTTAAGGCTAATTTCACAATTCTTCAGCATCTGCATTGATTGGTATTTGTTACTTATGCATTTAATTACTGAAAATTAAGTCTGAGGCATTATTATTTGTGTATATTTTAAGTGTATTAAGCTTAAATTATTTAATTAATTCATTATTTTGATTATTTCCGATTATTTAATTTTTTTTCATGCATTTAATACTTTAATTTGTTATTTGCATGTTTAATTATTAATTCAGCTCTTAAATTAGGCTTCGATTATATGTGTACATAGAGGGGGAAACAGCCAAAAAAAAAAAAAAAAAAAAAAGCCAGAACGGCCATAATGGTTTGGTGTCACCTTTAAAAAAAAAAAAAAAAAAACATTCAGGGAGAATTGCCTTTTGCTATTTTGTGATGTTTTTGCTATATCCCTCTATATATCCCTCTACATAATCTTAATAAAAATAGCTTAAATGAAATAATTGATTGTTATTTTAGTCAGAGTGGTTATGTTGTAATAATTTGGTAAGGACGTGGTCTACTGTAATATAATGTTTTAATAAATTTTTAAAAAATTAAATTTCATAAACACATTTTATTTTCATATTATTCAACTGGTAAAAGTGTTTCTAATGATGTTTATTGTAATACAGTGATTCTGAGTAGGGAGAAAGCACAAAACATATAATTAGTTAGGCAGTTAAAATTTTGAAGTTAGGGGAAATTTTTTTCCATTTTAGCCACCCTGTCTAGATGTATATTTACGCTGCTGTAATTTGTTGTAATAACTGTGTATTAAAACTTATTTTGTATTAACATTTTTCTGTTGTACGGGATATTAAACATTTCATTGTATTAACATAAATATAAAATATAACTTTAATTCAAAATATTATTTTTTAGATTTTTAAAAATTATTAGTGTATTAATGAAGTAAAAATTTTTATCCTCTAAACAGTTGTTGTATTATTATATTTTGTGAAATTATTATACCTTGAATAATTATGTAATATGATAATTTTAAAATTAAATTAAATTTTTTTATAATTATATATAAATTGTTTAATTTATGTAAATCTATTTAAAAAATTTCTATAAGCAGATTAGGATGTTTTAGAAATTATAATTTCACATTTTTTTTTCATTTTAGTTCTTTTATCTTATTTCTGAAATGTATGAGCAAGGTACTGAAAAGATATGAAAAAAAATGGGCATACGAAATTCATTCAAGTTTTTTAGTCCCAGGAGCTGTGAGTAATTTTCTAATATAATTTCTTATTTGAAATTTTTTGTTGTATTTACATAATCCATATTATTTAATGTAGTTAATGGTGTTAGCTTATCATACTATATCATTGTCCATTTTCAGCCCTTGAAAGTATCACTTGTAGATGAGACTATTCTTCATGAAATAGGTAATTTATATTTTTGCTAGATCTAATTAGTTATGTATAAAGGCCCTAAGGAAAAATTCAAGATTCTAATTCTATTATTCTAGATGAAGTGCTTTTAAATCATATTGACAAAGAAGAAATCCTTCGAACAGTTTTCAGAAAAGCAAGAAGAAAAGCGAAAGAAGAACTGAATGACTTTCTGGCTGAGTTTCGAAATAAAAGGACTATGGGTATAATATTTATGGATTTTTTGTAAATTAAAAAATTATTTTCTATTTTTATTGCAGTGGTAAAATTAGCGTATATATTTTAAGAAATAGTTCAAATATATATATAAAAAAAAAAAAAAATCCTAAAAATTTCACTTAAGTGTGTTAAAACTTATTTTGTATTAACATTTTTCTGTTGTACAGGATATTAAACATTTCATTGTATTAACATAAATATAAAATATAACTTTAATTCAATTTTATGACACTCACTGTTTATAAATGGGAACAAAACTTTTAATTTTCTGAAATAAAATAATTAAAATATTTTTAGTTATTCCATTTTTCTTAGTGCAGTTAATTTTCCATTAAGTTTGAGAAAAAAATTTTCCAGAAACAAAATGGCTGTTTTTCTTTAAAAATGATATATATATATATATATATATATATTTGATTACAGAAGAACGACATCACATTTAATTTTTTAATGAATTTTTGTGTTTTTCATAAATACACAAAATAACTTTGTCATTTCTGAGATTTATTTTTATGTATTTTTCTTCAATTAATTATTTTCCTTCTTTTATTTGTTTCTTATAGGCCTTGCCAATATATTTGGTCCACCTGATTTCCAACTTGAAGAAGCTATGCATGATAAAAACAAGGAAGTGAAGGTTATTGAGTCACTTTTAGGACCTTATTTTCATAATTATTCGTAAGTTAAAATATATGACATTACTGAATTACGCATTAAGAAAGTTTAATATTGTTTCAGGGTTTTATAATTTTAAAACTTTAAACTGTGCAAACTTTAATGATAGATGTTTTTAAAGACCTAAACCTGTACCTAATAATTTAAAAAAATATTTTTTGTCTATAATGTTTTTTTTTTTTGTGCAAGAATGATGTGTTTTATTTTTAATTAACAATTTAATTTACAGGGGTAAATTATCTGGGAATTATAAAATGCTTCTTCATCTTTTTTTTTTTTTCAATACTGTTATAAAATTATGTGTTTTCTTAACTGTTGATGAAGGAACTAAAAATTATACTTTCGAACTTGATAAATTTTACATTATTTAATTAAGTTATGAGAATGTTTTAATATATTTTAATAAATACACAAACCATTTCATGATTATGGAATTAACTTTTAAAATTTTACACTATATGTAAAACAATTTTAATTATTGAATTAATTTATTAGGTATAATTTTATTGTTATTTTAATTATTATATAACTCTTTTAGAAATAACATTTTATATATATATTAAAATTTATTCAGTATAAATTGATGAAGATGAATTGGAACTAAAGTGGTGTATATGTATTCAAGAAAGAAATGCAGTTTTGCATTATACTTATTTCTCTTTCCTTTTCAAAGCATTGAAAGATAATATATATGTATACTTGTAAGCTTGTTATTTGTTTAAATATATTTAAACATTGAAGCCTTTTTTTTTTTTTGTTTTGTTTATATAGTGAAGAAATGGAAGGACTTGATGATCGATCAGTTGCCAAGTTGTATGCACTCGCTACTGTGTTGAAACAATTTGGTATAAAAAATACCCAATTGATTGGCACTATTGAGAAATGCTCTACTTTTGTTGGAAAAGAAAAGTTTTTAGCAATCTATTGCAAAAATAAAAAAGGTAATTTCAGTTTAAATCTCATTATTTAATGACATTTCATGATTTGGGGACATTTCATGATAATCAATCAGTTGCCAAGTTATGACCTTTTATTTACATTGAAGTTTTTTTTTGTCAGTGTTTCAATATTTTCAAATAATATATATCTATGGCATTAATAAGGAAATGAAACCCAATTGTAGGGCCAAATCATGCATTAAAAACTAAATTATATTATTTCATCATGTAAAAGGAAATTTAATACCAATTTCCATCTAGTGCTGCTGATATTTTCAAGGCTAGCAGAATGTTGCCTACTGGCAATAATTTGCCATGAGGCTCCGATATAAAAGAGGATTCCAATTAATTTTTAAAATTAGTTATGGATATAATTACTTAATAGATTTATTGTTATACTACGAATGTTACAAATTCTTATGACAAAAAAAAAAAGTATCTATTGAAGAGTAGTTCTTGGTATTATTCTTGGAAATTGATAGTTTTACAGGCAAAATTTATGTAATGTGTTAATAAATTCCAATTTGGCAACTTATTAAACTTACAAAATACAAAACAGCAAGAATGTGACAACGGGTCTAATATATGAAAAGAAGCAAGTACACATTATTTTTAAATTAAAATCCCTGAACTTTTTTTCTACTATCCACATATCTGAGCCTCAATTTAGTTAATAGTTTTATAAATTAAAAAAATTTGTATATATATATATATATTTGCTTTTATGTTAAATATTGGACTATCTTAAACAACAACAAAAAAAAAACAAAAACATTTAATTAAAATCTTTGGGTACTCAATGGAAAAAGTTGCATAATTCTTAATCCAATGACAAGACATCAAGATGAAATATGACGTTTAAATATTTTCTGCCAGCAATTTCAACGAAATAAATAATCACAAAGATTGTATATTATGTATCAAATTAAATGATTACAGTTTTTATGCTCTCTTGCTGTATGGTATGACATTTGATTAATAACATTGATGAAATGTTGCAAATTTCTCAAACAAATATTTCACATGCCTTTTATAGTCATTGATATTCCAAAATTTTTTTTTTTTTTTGTAAATTACAGTACTGATTTTTTTTTAACGCCATACTCCAAAAATGACATGAGAAACATGAATATATATATATATATATTAGACATCAATAGGAAGGAACCTAATTAATTGAAAATTAATTTAGTAAAATTCTTTTATTTGATATTGGATATTACAGCTGGTTTCTTGGTTCATTTGCTGGTAACAAAGTGTTATGATTGTAAAGCAGCACATAGATGAAATTGCATTTGAGTGAAGCCCATCAAATTGGAAATGACATGGAGATAATAATAAAAATGATTAAGAAGGTATATATACGGTCCGAAAAGAAAGCATTTTCATTACATTTCTAAAGGCAGAAATTATTAGTAAATTTTGCAGCTACGCTTCTGTGAAATAGAATAGCTTTCTCTTCATTGTTTTCAGGATTATGGAAACTATCATAAAGGGAATTGATGGACTCTATAGATGAGAAGACATTTATGATTTTTTTAATTATGAAAAGATCTTTTTGTATAATATCATCAGATGACAGATTTCCTGGAAGAATTGGTTTAGGAGCTTGAATAGTTGGGAGTTATATTATTAGCTATGTTGGCATAAGAAATATTTAAAGTTAGTGGTGAATATATATAAAGTTAGTGGTTATGTTAAGTAAAGTTAATGCACAGGTTTTTCAATTTTATCTTTAATGGAACAGTTCTTGTGATAGTGATTATTGCCACATTTAAGGCATTATTTAGATTTAGAGCTATAGTTATTAATTGAATGTTGAAAAAGTTACATTGGAAGCACTGGGTTGCCCCAGGGCTTTGAATGAACTTTTCTATCTTTACAACAAAGAAGTATAAAAGCATATTTATTATAATAATGGTCATATTAGGCTTAGATTTTTTGAGAATAATTATCATATGGGGAGATTATTTTTTTTTTTTTTTTCCTAGTGAATTATTATGGTTGAAAAAAAATTTTTTTTTTTCCTAAAAGAGCGATTTCTATTTTGTCTTTATAAGAAGTTAGTGGTAATTCTTTTAAAATAATTTTAAAGAGATAATCTGCTTTACTAGTGATGGAATAGTAATTTAAGTTTGTTGAAGGAAATTGGTTTTTGGTCATTGTTGAAGATTGGTAAAAATGGGAAATCACAACTAGTATTTTAAATTTATTAAAATATAAATCAACTTGATGAAGCTGATTTACAGAAAAAGTTTTGATCTATAAATTCATTTTGAATTACTTAGGGGGAAAAAAAAAAAACCCAGAAGTGTAGAGAAAATAGTTTAATTGTTTAAACTTTTCCTATGAATTAAACATTTTATTTTAAAGTGAATCACTTCTAAATCTTAATATTCTAATCTGCTTTTTAAAAAGAATTTCACCATTTGGTTCTTAATTTACAACATATCTTTAAGAGCATTACTAACTCTTCTTACAAGTGTAACTGGTGTAAAAAATTTATTTCAAATTATTTACATTCACAAGATCATTTTTTGCCAGTGATGGTGATAGAGAACAAACATAACACAATACACAAAATGTTGAGGATAAATTACAATTATATAATATTATATTTTGCATGGAAGTATTAATTTAAAATATGATAAGCATTAAACTTTTTATTGCATCTATTTGAATATGTTAAAAGTTTAATTATTATTAAGTGAATTGTTTTTTTGTTATATGATATTTACAATGACATTTTAAATTGCAAACACAAATTGTTCTAATTTATCCAAAATGAACACTGACATAAAAAAAAAAAAAAAATCCACATTAAAAGAAAATTGCCTGTATCGGTTTTTATTATCAAGCTTTTTGCTGTAATTATATAAAATGTTTTATTTATAAAGATTGATTTTTCTATTTTTATTAATATGATGTACAAAATTATGATTTACAAGAAACAAACTTTTTAAATAATACATACGAAATAAAAAAATAAATGCTAAATAATTCATTTGCATATGAACCAGATTTTGTTAGCAATAAAAAAAAAAATTGTATTCTGTTATTCAAAAATTTTTAAATATAAATTTTGTAATTTACAGGTGATTTTTACTCAAGGCCACCATTTTGTTTCTGAGCATTATTATTCAGTAACATATTGCAATCATTGCCAGTTGATCATATGGGGAATTGGATACCAAGGTTATCAATGTCAAAGTATGTTGATGTAAAATGTCGTTTGTTTTAAATTATAAATATTTTATAAAAGATTTTATATATATATATATATATATATATATACACTGAAGTGACAAAAGTCATGGGATACCTCTTAATATCGTGTCGGCCCTCCCTTCGCCCGGCGAAGTGCAGCAACTCGACGTGGCATGTACTCAACAAGTCGTTGGAAGTCTTCTGCAGGAATATTGAGCCATGCTGTCTCGATGGACATCCATAATTGTGAAAGCGTTGATGGTGCAGGATTTTGGGCACGAACAGACCTCTCGATGATGTCCCATAAATGCTCGATGGGATTCATGTCGGGCGATCTAGGTGGCCAGATCATTTGTTGGAATTGTCCAGAATGTTCTTCAAACCAATCGCGAACAGTTGTGGCCCGGTGACATGGCGCATTGTCATTCATAAAAATCCCATCGTTGTTTGGGTACATGAAGTCCATGAATGGCTGCAAGTGATCTCCAAGTAGCTGAACATAAGCATTTCCAGTCAATGTTCGGTCCAGTCGCACCAGAGGACCAAGTCCATGCCATGAAAAAACAGCCGACACCATTACGGAGCCACCACCAGCTTGAACAGTGCCTTGCTGACAGTTTGGGTCCATGGCTTCGTGGGGTCTGCGCCACACTCGAACCCTACCATCAGCTCTTACCAACTGAAATCGTGACTCATCGGACCAGGCCACGGTTTTCCATTCATCTAGGGACCAACCGATATGCTCACGTGCCCACGAGAGTCGCTGCAAGCGATGTCGTTCTGTCAGTAAAGGCACTCGAGTCGGTCTTCTGCTGGAATAGCCCAAGAAAGCCAAATTTCTCCGCACAGTTCTAACAGATAAGTCTCTTGTACATCCCACATTGATTTCTGCGGTTATTTGACGAGTGTTGCTTGTCTGTTAGAATTTACGACTCTTTGCAGACATCGCCGGTCTCGGTCGTTAAGTGCATGCGGTCGACCACTGCGCTGTCCATGGTGGGATGTTATGCCTGAAATTTCATACTCTCGGCACACTCTTGACACAGTGGATCTGGGAATGTTGAATTCCCTAACGATTTCGAAATGGCATGACCCATGCGTCTAGCTCCAACTAACATTCCGCGTTCAAAGTCTGTTAATTCCCGTCGTGCGGTCATCATCACGTCAAAACCTCTTCACATGAATAACTTAACAGAAATGAAAGCACTGCGCATTTATACCTGTTCTACGCGATGCTACTGCCATCTGAAAATTTGCATATTGCTATCCCATGACTTTTGTCACTTCAGTGTATATATATATGAACTGATATGTAAATTTTATGTTTGTCTTTTTTAAATATAGTTAACCTCTTTTAAAAGTCATAATTTGTATTTATAAAATGCTAATTAATATAGTTATATTAATTAATTCCTATCTTTTATCTTAATTTTAAATCCCAAAATATAAAATTCAATTTACAAAATTTTCATGATCCTTTTAGTTTATGTGGTTTTTGATCCTTAGAAGAAGGAATTAAAATTATTTCATTTTATTATTATTCCTTAGAAGAACAAATTTATATTATTTAAAGAAACATTTATTTTGAAGCATTATTTTCATGTAATTTTAAATATTATTTTCAAGCATTTATTTCAAGTACTTAAAATTAAATATTTGTTATTAATAAGCATCTGATTTATATGAAATTTGTCAATTATGGAATGGCTTTTCCTTAAGTTGTAGTTTCAGAATTACTATAATTTTGAATTAATTTTTAAATACATTCCAATTCATTCTTAAAGTGATTTGTATTAAAAAAGTGATTTATATCTTATAAATAATGTGTTCACAAATGTTATTAGATTGTGAAATGAATATTCACAAGGCTTGCATAAAAGTGGTTGAAGAACATTGCATTGGATCTTTAAGACACAAAAAAGAACGATCAAAAGAAAGCAAGGAAAAAATGAAGAAAGACAGAAAATCAGGATTAGTTGAGAATTTTATAGCTAAGACAAGAAAAACAAGTCAGCCAGTCCCAGCAGCAAGTGAGTTCTTATGTGTTTTTTTATAGTATAGCTTTTCAACTGTACTAATGTTAGATAAATTAATGAATAGAGATATAATTATATTAAATTGTGATAAAAATAAATTATTATTCATTATTATTGATTTAATTGTTATATATTTAAGTTTACATGATTATGTAATTTTTTGTATTGTTTTCTAATATAATTTATCTAAAAAATGCCATCTTTCAAATCTAATTTTGTTTTATCAATGTTTTTTTGAAGTCCGTGTTTGATTTAAATTTAAATTTACCAAAATTATAATTAACCAAAGAATTAACTTTTTTGGTTTTGAGTTAAATTTTAATTCTGCTGATTGATTGTTTTATTTCAATTAATTGATTTTCATTGTTTACTTTTTTTCAGTTGAAAAAGCTAAAAGATTAAATGAAGAAATGAATGCTGATAATGGTTTATCCTCTGATTTAGGTTGGTTGAAATTTATTTTGAAAATCTGTCATGATGTTTTTAACTATACACATGCACATTTTGTGATTGATATCTGTGCTTTAAAAATATAATTTTTATTTCAAAATTATGTTAACTATAATGTTTTAATAACCTATAATCGACACACAATAGTAATATAATTTAAATTCATATTTGCATAAAAGCATATATCTTATGCTATCTTGTATTGATAAGGTTACTTTAATTCCCAGTCTATGAATAATATATAAAATGATAAAAAAATATATATAATATGATAAAAAATAAAATCATGGATATCAGTAATGATTTTATTAAATGATCAAATTTTACATTGCAATGATATATATTAATTAGTAATTTTTTATCATTATAATTCTGTTTAAATTAAAAATTGTAAAATTGATTTAAAAAAAAAAAACATTGATTTACTTTATACAAGTAAAGCATTAATTTAATGTCTTAAAAATTAACACTCAAGGAAATTAAAAATTTCAAAAGTATACATAGTAATTTGTTTTTAATCCAATAGTAAATCATGAAGCTACTTTTAAATTTATATAACTGTGATTTAACAATTTAATCAACTTATTGAAAAGTAACAAAATAACTTTTAAAATTCAGTTATTTTAATAAATGTTTTCTGTACATCAAAATTCATAATGAATTGTTTCAATTCATAGGTGGAAGAGGTTTAGATCATTTAAAAGAGCCATCTGATATAGTATTTCAAAATATGTTGAATCTCTCTGAATCATTGGAAAAGCCCAATTCGTAAGTATTTTTATAATTACTTGATTTTGTATAACAAATTTATTTGTATACTCAGTTCTGCAGCAGTAAATTGTTTCATTCATATTTTTATTTGTCAGATAAATTTTTTTTTATATTATCGCTTCATATTCTTATATAATATGTAATATTAAAATCTTTGCGATAAGAATGATCTTGCACACAGAAAATGACAATCTTTAAAATTCTAAACCAATAATTTATGGAAAAAAATAATTTTTTTTTTTTTAAAAGAATGAATTTTTTTTGTGCAGAATGAATATTTAATTTTATTAAAAAAATAGCATGCTCCTTTTTCTCTCTTATTGTTAAAAAACTTGAAAATTGATCATTTTATTTAAAAAATAAATATTAAGGTTTTTTTTCAGATATTATGATTCATTAGTATTACTTCTCTTAAAATTAAAAAACTTTATTCTTTTTTGGAAATACTATATTAGATTATGCCATATATGTATTATCAAATTAAATAGATTCATTAAAAAGGTTACTTAACAGTTTGGGTATATAAAATGGGACATAAAGTGTGTAGAAAGATTTTATTGAGTAAAATATAGTAACTTTTAGTAAATTTTAATACATTTTTAATTGAATAGCTAAGTTTAATTTGACATAAAAGAAAGTAAAATAAGTTTTAGATTCTATTCATCCTAATAGATGTTTTATTAAGGGAACATTTTAACATTTTATTAAGGGCATCAATATGAAATTTTAATTTTATCTGAAACAAATTTATTTGACATGTTTATAATATTATTAATGTACATTTATATGGTATTAATTATACAATATTGATGCAGTTAATTTAATAAATAAAAGGAAGTCCTTAAAAATGTCTCAGGAAAATGATTAAAAATTTAAATTACCATCAATTTTTTTTTCTCTTGAAATTCTTTCCTTTTTGAATGTTAACTTTATATTTTTCTGAAAAATATAAGAAATAACATAATTTCTTTGTAATTCACTGAATTTAAAAAGTTTACAGTTGTTTGCATATATCATGTATATATAAGAACTTTTAAAAATCGTGTGTTTGAATCTTAAAAACATTCCACAATTTGCATTTGTGAATTAAAGAAAATTAAAACATTGCCTGTGCATTAAGCCTTATGCATTTGACAATTTTGCAATGTAGATCTATTGTTAGAATGAATTACAAATGTTTATATAGCAGATTTTAACATTATTAGATTATTATTCAACACAGTGTCTCAATTATTAGAATTGTCCTGTCTTCATTTAGATTAAAGACAGCTTGCTATTGAGTATCATAAATTAATGATGTATTTAATTCCGGTGAAAATTACCTACCCCATTATAATTTCTATTGTGAGGATAATTAATATATCTGCATATTTTTGTAATTGTATTTGTTTATATTTAAAAATAATTTTTTTGGTAAATACACTTTAAAAATTATGCAATTTAAATTTTTTGTCTCAATAATTGATTAATTATTTTATTGATTAAGTGAAAGTTTCTAAATTAATCCATTTGATAATTAACATCTATCCTGTCAATGAAGCTGCAGCAAAAATCTTGCTATGGTGCATAACATTATTTCAAATATCAATTGGTTTCATATGCCGTACATATACATTTTGTAGGCTGTCTTTTCTATGTCTCATTCTCTCTCTCATATATATACATTTAAAAGAGTACAACACATAAACACAAAACCAAATACTGAAATATTTATTATATAAGATTCAAGTGAAGCGGCCAAAAAATGGAAAAATAATTTGAAGAACAGTAAAAGAAAATTTTACAAAGCTGAAATGTGGTTAGAATAGTAAGAGCTACTACAAGAATTGCAATTTTGAATTTTCTTGTACAATTTGTGTGTAGCAAATACCAATTGTAGATTCCTCAAGCAAAATGTTCATATATATATATATATAAAGAATACAAAAATTAAATAAGGAGTGATTTAGATAATGATGAACATTTTGCTTACATTTTTATATATATATATATACTACTGTGTCCAAAAGTAAGACCAGTTATTATTTTTTCAAAAATTCTATTTATTCTTCCAAATTTATTTCATCGCCTCCGGACACAATGCACTTATGACAAATTTTTTTTCCCTATCCTTAATGCATGCCAAAAAGTCATTAGCTTGGGTTGGCCTTCAAAATGCTCGCCGATTCACGTTGAATCACTTCAATCGACTCACAACGTTGTTCTTGGAGGGGTCTTTTGAGTTTAGGGAATAGCCAGGAATATGGTGGTTGTGGAATGATATGGGTTTCATTTTTCTCAAAAAGTCATGAAGAATCGATGTGAGCTGATGCATTATCGTGATGCAAAAAAACAAGAGTTGTCTTTCCATAAATATGGCCTCTATTTGCGAAATACTTCTCACAGAAACGACGCATAACACGCAAATAATATTCCTTGTTGACAGTTTGGCCAGGCGGAAGGAATTCATAATCCATCACACTGTGGTAATCAAAGAAAACAGTCAACGACCTTTGATTTTTGAGCAACTTTGGTGTGCTCTTTTCGGTCTTGCTTCACCTTTGTCACAATATTCACTCGATTGTGTTTGTTTCCAGGTCGTAAACATAAATCTAAGTCTCGTCTCCAGTTATTATGCATTTCAACTTGTCCTGATAGTCAGAAAGCATTGTTTCACACACTTCAAACAACAATGTTTTTCTAAAGAATTCAGTGTTTTCGGTACCAATCGAGATTTGATGCGTTTGGGGGCATTCCAAAACACTTTTTAAATGGAATTGACTGGAATCTTGAAATTCCAATATTATCAACAAGGTCTCTAATTATAAATAGACGGTTTGCAAGCGCCAAATCTTTTTTGGACTCGAGCTTCGTCGGTTGAGGTTGATGTTCGACCAGGCTTTTCGTCTTCAACACTTTCTCTGCCTTCTTTGAACTGTTTATACCACTTGTAAACATTTCTTTCCCATATAATAATTTTCTCACCAAAGGTTTTCTGCAACATTTTGTACATTTCCGTACATGAATATTCATTCCACAAACAAAATTTAATGCAAGCTCTTTGCTCAATTAATTCGGACAATTAAAAAATCTCCAAAATCACTTTTTGCGTCTCACAAAGCCAAGTGTAACTCAAACACTAATGAATATTTTGACTTTAAAGTTCTCACAGATGTCAAGGACAGTTCCAACAACCTAAAAGAATAGAAATGCAATATGCTTGGGAAATTTAAATTGAAAATTGGTTTTTCTTTTTGGGCATAGTAGTATATATATATATATATATATATATATATATATATATATATATATATATATATATATATATATACACTACTATATATATATATATATAAGAAGATTACCTATCTCTCTCCCTCTCTCTCTATATATATATATGTATATATATATACACACACATATGTACACTTTTATTTCTTGAAATGTTTTGTTTGAGTAGATTGAAATTGCTCTCCTTAATTTTTTGAAACAATTTTAAATTATAAAATATAATTTTATTTACTGCAGTCATGCAAACTTTTTTTTTTATGCTATTAAGTTATTAAACTTAATTTCTGTCATCTCATAACCTATTATTTGTATGGTTTTCGGACATATGATTTGTGTCGCTTTTTTAATACATATCAAACAATTCTTATTAGATTTCATTGTTGAATATTTATTTTTTGGAAGTGTGAGCAATATATATTTTAAAGTTTTGAACATTTCAAATATTATCTAAAATGGAACATTTGTGTGAATTCTACTGTTTTGTTTTAATTAAAATAAAAGTGCCACTGAGGTGCATTGAGTTTTATGGGGAACATACACTGTCTGAACTTTTTCAAAAGAGTTTCAATGATTCAAAGATAATTATTTTGATAAGGCAGACCAAAAATAACTTGTTAGCAGAAAAAAAAAAAAAAAATCATAATTCTGCTAAAACTTGGTGAAATTATTACTGCTGAATGCTATTGATAACAATTTTTGAGATTGAGTCGAACATTAAAAGAAAAAAATATCAGTATACAAGGTAAGAATATCTAAGTTGTTTTTCATTACAACAATGCTGAGTCACATATTGTGAAGATAATTTAGTAACTCTTTTTGAAATTGCTTTGATGAGAAGTTCTCATTTCCATCAGTTTGAAGTTGAAAATTAGTTTAATTTGTATATAGCCTCAAGATGTGTCATTTTTTGATGTAGAATTCATATTTTGCCAGAGAGATGGGGAAAACTAATGCTTAAAAATAATTAATATTTGGATTCATATATTGTTATTATTATTATTATCATTATTTTGTGAAATAAATGCCTTTTTTCTTAAGGGGAAAAATTTCCTGAATTGAGCTCAAAACATAATTGCTATAAATAATTTGATTACTTTTTCCTGCATATTATTTTGACATGTAAAAGTTCTTTTGAAATCACTTTATCAATTTATTTAAAAAATAAAATTTCTGCAAATGTTTATTTTGCTAACTTTTTTGGTATATGCAAAAATGCACATCTCATCTGAAGTTTTTTCTAATTTTTCATTTATTAAATTTCTTTTATAATTTTGAAAACATATAATTTTTTTTAATTGGAACCATAAAAGTTATTTTGAATTGTTATTAATTTTTCAATTTTTAACTTTTGTTTATTAAGAATATAATAAAATCAGAAAGCACCTAAACAAAAACAAATTGTAAAATAGAAGTCATAGCCCAAAAAAAAAAAAGTCTAGTTCTATTTGTTGCTTATTATGTTATATTCACTTGTGAAGATTTAATTTACAAAAGTACAGAATTATTTTTATTTCTTAATGCAACACTGGAGTAGTGTGTGTACTGTATTAAGTTTATTTCTTGGATGAATCAGTATTTTTGCATCAACCAAATGGAGACATTCTTAAGATGAATCTAAAATTATAGATATTAATCCAGGTATTCTAAATGTAATGAAAATTTTTAAACAAATTATGGAGCAATCCTCTGCATGACTGTTATATCTAACAATTTATTTAAAATTTAGTACAGTTTAATTATACTTTATTATTAAATATTTTCTCTTTATTTATTTTGGAGATTTGAACTATATTAACATAAGCTAAATTTATAAATTCTCCTATTAACTAATTTTAGTGCCAGCAGTTGCAGGTTAAACTAGTAATATTTGTATAATTTTCAGCTAAATTATTTTTTAAACAAATAATTTATTATGTTAAGTAAAATTTTATAATAATTTTAATTCAATAATTTAATTAAAATTTTAAAAGTAAAAAGGATTAGATACCCTATTATGTTATTACAATTTTTAAGTAGCATATACTTATTATAAAAACTCGTGTAGTTTGACAGCATCTTTATTTTTAGAGGGAACCTGTCTTTTAATCCATTTAATCCACGATAATTTTCAGTTAGTTTGGCATTATTTTATATACATCTAAATTTCTTCAAATTTGTTGTTCTAAATAATATTAATGTGTTAGGTAAAGGTAATTACAATTGTTAAGGTGGTTACTTTAAATATAAGCTACGGACAAATTTATAAAAAATTAGTTTTGAAAAGGATTTAAAAGTAATTTACAATAATAATTAATAATGAAATTTTCTAAAGATGTGCACATATCGCCTCGTCACCCTTATTTATCTAAAGATAAGGTAAGTCGTAACATAGTTGATGTTCTGGAAAGAGTATCAAGGATTTTTAAGCTACTTAGCATTTCCTTTACACTGAAAAGATTTAAATATTCTATAATAATAAGATTAATTACTTTTAACACTCTAGTTATAATTCCTATTATTATTGTTTCTATCATAACATCAATCTTTTCAATTGGATTATTTGTTAATACTATTCATAATTCACCAAATACAAAACTTGCTGAAAATTTATTTAATAAATTATTTATATGTTTATTTATTCATATATTTCCTATTAGTATCATTATTTTAAAATTATATATAGTAATAATTTAATTAATTAGTTAATAATAACGATGTCTTGTGGCATCATAATTTCTTTATTTTATTTCAAAAGAATTATTATCATTATGTTTTTCAATATTTCCTTTAACATTTGCTCTATACCTATTTATAAATTCTACTTTTATTGCTATTGATTTACCCTTATTTTCTATAAATATTCCAGTAAGATTAATAATCGATTGAATTTCCATATCTTTCTTATTTACAGTCATATTAATTTCAGGAATAATTCTTCTATTCAGAACAGAACACATCCCTACATCAGAATAGAATCGTTTTTCTTTTCTCTTATTAGCTGATCTTTTTTTCAGGAAAATAAATAATGAATAATAATTGATAAATCCTGATACAAAAGGAAAAATAAATTTCTGTTGTTTAATTTATTTATACTTTTACAGTTATTAAAAATATTCATAGAAAATTATATATAATTAATATTTGTGTTATAAATTCATAAAAATAGTTATTTAAATCTTTTCAGTGTAAAGGAAATGCTAAGTAGCTTAAAAATCCTTGATACTCTTTCCAGAACATCAACTATGTTTGACTTACCTTATCTTTAGATAAATAAGGGTGACGGGCGATATGTGCACATCTTTAGAAAATTTCATTATTAATTATTATTTAATAATTACTTTTAAATCCTTTTACAAAACTAATTTTTATAAATTTGGCCTTAACTTATATTTATAGTAACCCACCTTAACTTAATTGTAGTCTACACCTTTACCTAACACATTAATATTATTTAGAACAACAAATTTGAAGAAATTCTTAGATGGCGGTATATAAAATATTAAACTAACTGAACATTATCGTGGATTATCGATTAAAAGACAGGTTCCTCTAAAAATAAAGATACTTAAAAATTGTAATAACATAATAGGGTATCTAATCTTTTTTACTTTTAAAATTTTAATTAAATTATTGAATTAAAATTATTATAAAGTTTTTACTTTTAACATAATAAATTATTTGTTTAAAATAATTTAGCTGAAAAATTATACAAATATTACTAGTTTAACCGCAACTGCTGGCACTAAAATTAGTTAATAGGAAAATTTTATAAATTTAACTATGTTAATATAATAAAGTTTAAATCTCAAAATAAATAAAGAGAAAAATATTTAATAATAAAGTATAATTAAACTGTACTAAATTTTAAATAAATTGTTAGATATTTATATCTCTTTAAACCTCTATTACCACCCTAAAAACTATCAATTGCACAGCTACAACTAATTCTCAAAAAGCCGAAATTTTGGCAGACTGCTTTCGGGAGCAGTTTCAGGAAAATAACATTAATGATCCTCAGAATACTAAAGCTGTTTATGACTCTACCTCTAACTTTAACTCCATCCATTTTGCTTTAAAATTGTTAATACTAAAGCTTCTACTATTATCGATTTCATCACTGGCTTAAAGATTAACAAAACGCCTGGTATGGATACTATTACAAATAAGATGCTGAAAAATCTTCCTTTAAAAGCTATTTTTAAAATTTGCCAAATTGCTGACGCTGCCATTCATTATTCTTATTTCCCTGATTGTTGGAAAAGAGCTCGAATTTTGCCCATTCATAAGAAAGGTAAAGATCCAACTTCCCCTACTAGCTACAGGCCCATTTCTCTTCTTTCTTCATTAAGCAAATTAATAGAGAAGGTCATTTTGACTTATCTAAAAATGAAACTAAACAAAAAAATCTTCTCATTCCTCAGCAATTTGGATTTACTGAAAAAATTATCTACAACGCATCAACTACTTAATCTCACTGAAACTGTTTCCGAGGGATTTTCCTGGAAATTAGATACTGCTGTGGTTTTCCTTGATGTAGCAAAGGCATTTGATAGAGTTTGGGTTAATGGGTTAATACATAAGTTAATTATTTTCAACTTTTCTCCTTTTCTTATTAAAATTATTCAAAATTATCTTACTAACAGAACTTTTTTGTGGTCTCCATTGATAACACAGATTCTTCTGTTCAAAAAATTCAGGCTGGTGTTCCCCAAGGTTCAATACTTGGACCATTTCTCTACAATCTTTACGTTAACGATATTCCGCAAATTTATAATGTGAAAATCAGTCTTTTTTGCAGATGATACAGCACTCCTCACTCAAGGTCGTAAACATTTTATCATTAGTAAAAACCTTCAGAATTATATTAATCATCTTGAACAATGGCTTATAAAATGGAAAATTAATTAAACGTTGAGAAAACCGAAGCAGTACTATTCACGCGTAAAAAGGGTTCTTAATACTCCTTCTATCAAAATTTATAATAACCCTATTAATTGGGTTGGGCAAACTAAATATTTGGGTGTAATCTTTAGATCGCAAATTAAATTATGCTCCTCACATTAACTATCTTAGGGATAAATTTAATAGATGCATTCGTGTACTGTATCCACTCATTTGTAGGAATTTTACTATGTCTTTGGAAAATAAAAAAAACTCATTTATCTTACTTGCGTCCAATACTTGCATATGCGAGTCCTATTTGGGGATCTACTGCTCCGTCGAATTTCGAGATCATACAAAAGACTTGAAAATAAAATCCTACGTATGATTACAAATTCGCCTTGGTTTTTCCGAAATGATGATATCAGACATGCTCTTTCCCTCCCAAGTTTTAAACAATTTGTTTATAAAACTGCAAAAAAAATTTTATAATTCCATTCCAAATATTAATAATTCCGTTTTGAATGATCTAAGCAACTATCTTTTACGACATTTCTGATTTTAAAATCGCAAAAGACCTCGCGCTGTTCTGAATATTATTCATTAACATTCCGATATCCTCCTTTCCGAATGACCATGCAGTTTCTCCACTGAGTCACAATTTCCCCTCAATCGTTTTGTTTGTTTCTATTGTTTATCTCTTTTATTACCTACTTGAAATTATAATAATAATATAAAAAAAAAATTAAAACAAATTTATATATGCAGAATTTTTATTATTATTATTATTTTTTTTTATTAATTAATAAAAATTTCGAATAATTAATTTTTAAATAAATTAATAATATACCTATATTGCTTTTTACTATCTAATCAATGGGCTTAAAGCTTAAGAAATTTCCGTCACTCACAAAGCAGGAGATAGAGGTTGCTAAGCAAACCAAGGTTCTCCATTAATATGGCAAATCGTCGTTTAAAACGTCCTTTTACATTATCAATTCGACTAGCTGCTAATATAAGAGCAGGTCATTTGATTATTAGATTGTTTAGCAAGAGTTAGAACTATGAGAGTTTTGTAGATCATTATTATTACAAAGAATTCTATTAATTTTGGAATTTGGTGATTCAGTTATTCAAGTTTTGTATTTAGACTTTTAGTTCTGTTATATGCTCTTCAATATTACTAACTTTTGGAAAAATTGTATCACCCTTTTCATATTGTAACTATTTCTCCTTGACCATTATTAATAGGTTTTGGGGTAATATGTGGTGTAATTGGAATAATTAAAAAATATTTATGTTTACACATATAGATTTATTATTTATATCTTTTATAGTAGTATTGGTAGTATCTTTTGCCTGATGACGAGATGTTGTTCGAGAGAGAACTTTTTAGGGTTGTCATTCTAGAATTATGGTTAAGAGGGTTAATATTAGGAATAATTTTATTTATTGTTAGGGAAGTTTTTTTTTTTTTCCTTGTCTTTCTTTTGGAGCCTTTTTTTTCAAGATTAAATCCAACAGTAGAATTAGGTGTAGTATGACCTCTAGAAGGAATTAAGGCTTTTAGTCCTTTTCAAGTTCCTTTATTAAATACTGTAATTTTATTAGCTTCGGGTGTGACTGTAACATGGGCCCATCAATCAATTTTGAATGAAAATTGAAAAAGAGCTAATTCTTCTTTAGCTCTTACTTGAATTTTTAGGCATATATTTTTTTGTCTCTTCAACAAGGGTTTGAATATTTTATAGCTGAATTTAGAATTTCTGATTCAGTATTTGGTTCAGTATTCTTTATAGCAACTGGGTTTCATGTGATTGTAGGAGATTATTTTTATTTATTATATGATTACGTTTAGTTAAATCTCATTTTAGAAGAAGACATCGTTTTTGGATTTGAGTGTGCTGCTTGATATTGATATTTTGTAGATGTAGTATGATTATTTTTATTTTCTGTAGTATATTGATGAGCGACTTAATATATTAGTATAATCGTACGATTGATTTCCAATCAAAAGGAGATATATTTACTTATTTTTATTAACATTATCATTAGTCCTAGTTGTTGTAGTGAGAATAATTTTTTTTTTTATGTTTCTTATAAAAGTTAATAGATACAGAATCATCCTCGACCTATGAATGTGGGTTTTCTATAATATCCAACACTTGAATAATATTTTCGTTTCGATTTTTTTAAATTTCTATTTATTTTTAATTTTTGATGTAGAGATTGCGTTGATGTTACCTATTCCTTATTTGATAATAAATCCAGAAAATAGAATAATTTTTTTTATTTTTTTTTGCGGTGTTAATTTTAGGGTTAGTATATGAATATTATTGCGGGTCTCTTATTTCATTATAATCATATCTAAGGCTTAAACTTAGTGTACTAATCTGCCAATACAAAGATTATTAGCTTCAAGCAGATTCATTGTTACTGAATAGAAGATTTTTTTTTTTTTTTTTTTAGTTAAAAGTTGATTTGCATTCAACCAATATATTTTACATACTGAATAGTAATATGAAACCTCTAGTTTCTAATATAGCGAAAAGCTACTATAATAATGTGCTTATAAGCAGTTTGATTTCGACTCAAACAGAGGATTTATTAGTGAATTTCACATCATTATTTCATGATGAAAATGATTTAGACTTCTTTATCTTCAATAAAGTGCTTTTAATAAGCTAATTGATTAAAAGATAATTAAAATTGGTGACAATGTTAAAATTATAATAATAAATGTTATTTGAATAGATAATTTATCAGAATAATGGATAAATTAGAAGAAATATTATACGAACGAGAGGGTCCATTTGATTCTTGTCAGTGCTTATCATTTTTATAAAATGAAATTATTTTGTTAATAATAGGATTAAAGAGAAAAGTTGTAAGAAAATGATTAAATCAAAGTGAAATTGCTGCTTGACCTAAGTTTTTTGTAATATTTATGAATAAATTGAATTAGGACTCCTAGAGAAATTCCAATTAATATATTAATAATCATAAGAAATTTTTATTTTAAAGGGAATAATAATAATTTGTTCAGGATTATAAGTTCATAAAAATAAAACTCCTATTAAGATTGAAAAGGGGTGCTATAATTGTAATAGGATACTCAATATTATTACTTGGGTGAATGTTAACATCAAAAGATTAGATTTAAAGTAAGAATTTTATAGAAAATATTACTATTCGAAATGAAT
>BPLR01015911.1:0-22341 GCA_021605095.1 Caerostris extrusa
TTACGTATTGCTATGTACATTTAAAATGTTCTAGAGATGCATTTTGATAATATTTACGTAATATATAAGGCTGACGTGTATTCTTATATTTTGAATAAAAAAAAATTCAAATCTTGTTTATACATTCTGCCATCTACATTGAGGATTATGTATAATATGTAAAATATTTTGGTTATTTATTTAATTTATAGAAAAACTAATAATGTAGTAAATGATAATTGCATATAAAATATATGCAATTAATTAAACTCTATGCTTTTCGTTTGAAAATTGTATATGAAAATTATTTCAATTACAACTTTCTTAATTCAGTATTTTATAATCAGTGATGTAAAGATTAAAATTTGATTTTAAATATAATTAGTAACAAAACTTGTCATATATATATATATATATGTATATATATGACATCTGGTAACGAAAAGTATTTTATGCGAGAAGAAAGTAGAAAAACTGTTGAACGAGATGTGAGCAGTAAGGGATGTGAGCAGAACGAGATGTGAGCAGTTATAGCTTCGGGAAAGCTGACGGTTTTTGGGAGAGATGTTTAAAAAAATTGAAGATAGACGAATGTGGAGATTCAGTCAAAGGTGTTGATTCTAATTTTGCTTGCATTTAAAATTTCAAAAATTAAAATGTGTTATTTCTTTCACTTTTATTTTGAATAAACGCCTAGTTAATGTATCAATTCGTGTAATAGATGGGGGGATCAGCTGTTTGAACTTGTACAAATGGACTGCTTAGGAATATATGTTGTGGAAAAACATGTGACTTTTTGTTCTTATTTTGAATAAACTTAATTATTAGGGTTGATTTATTAATCCTTATATTATATGATATATATATATATATAAAATTGTCTTTTCTCTTCAACGGCGCAACAGCCCCAGGGTGGGTGTCATTCTGCCTAATGGAAGATTATGAAACATGAAATGTTGTTTGTTCCTATAACAATATAAGAAGGAGAGCAGGTAAAAATTTATACAACAGGATATCAGCCAGATTCAACAATTTCTCTGCTGATAGATATTAATGAATTATTTTTCCTCCTTATTTTGTGATATCATCTAAAAAAAATTATTAAGTTATCATCCCAAATTTCATTTAGTTTTCTTGCTGTGAAAATTATCTTTCTTCAAAAAAAAAAATTATACCTAATTTGTATTCCATGAATATATAGGTAAATTAACATGGAATATATTGGTATACTTTTTTCTTTATATATGTTAAATAAATATTGAGTGACCCAGAGTTTTCCCGTAGCTTAAGAACATCTTAAACCAAAACTTTTTGGTGTTCTGGTTTCGAAAATTAGAATCAACATTTCATACACTCTCTTATCAAAAGCGCAGTAAAAACTTTTGGAAACGAGGTTATTTATTTTCTAATGGTATAATCATTCAAATGGTATTTCTTTAAGGTTTTATTCAGCCAGTATATTCAGTAAGAAATAGTTGAAATCCTAAATGTTCACAGCCATTTCTCTTGTCTTTCACTGCCTTTTCTGTATATTTATTTTATTATTTAAAAATAATTTTTATAACACGCAGTCCATGAGTTACATTAGAAATATTGTTCGCGTAAAAAGTTTGAATTTATATTTCTTAAGCAATAGTTACTTAAAAGGAATATAAGTGATTTAAAACATCAAAAAATTTTTTTTTATCAAGTCTTAGAAAAAAAATGAGATTTGTCTGCTGAAGATTTGTGCTGAAGTATTTTCTAATGAAGCATCTCATTGCAAATAAAAAAAAAATATATTATATACAGTTTATTAAATCTTAAGTACCCAAAAACATATTCATATACAAATTTTCCTTTTTTAATTTAAATAATTCTAAATAATAAATTAAATATGCTTAAGTATTATTTTGAAAAAAAATTCATTTAATAATGAATTAAAGAAAAAAATTACGTCATTTTATAGTAACATTGATAATATATTTTCTGCTTAATAGTAGACTTTGTAACTTTTTTATTTGTGTATTTATTATTTTTCGAACTTTTTTTCTGCTTTGTAGATTGAGTATCGATATAAAATAAGTAAAACAACAAGAAATAGTGTTTCTTCTTGGCTTAAAAATATATTTCAAATTCATTTTTATTATTCTTAAAATCCCCTCAATCTAAAGATGATAGGTAAATCACTTGCCATCTGACATTTATGGATAAGCATAGCATGATAGATTTTCTAACGTTTTAATTTTACATGCTTTTCAATTTTGAAATGCATTATAAATAAACGATGTCTCTTTCAGCATTATTTTCTAAAACGAAATCCTTGAGGTATGACAGAATGCTTTTTGGATGTAAATTAATACTAAGTTATTATAGTGACATTGGCATATTTTCACTGAATTCAAAATAATGTAAGACCTTGATATTTATTAGATATTATTTGGTCCTTACAACGAATTTTGCAGCAATTTTTAACAACAAACTCTTACATCAATTTTTGTTAAATTTTTACAACGAAACTAGTATTCATATTAGTTTCGCTGAAAAAATTTTAAAAAAAAAAAAATACAAAAAAACAAAAGGTGCAATATTTAAAAAGAATTTTTATATATCCTTGCATTTCCATGACATTCATTAATTGACTCTTGCTTCATACTAGTTACGTAAAAAATCAATACAATATTACAAAAACAAAAAAAAAAAGGTGCAACATTTAAAAAGACCTTTTATATTTACGTAATATCTGAACTGCCATCTCTTGAAGAAATAAGAGAATATATATATATATATATAAATGAAATATATATATATATTAAAATGAAATTTTTTCGTTCTAACAATGCATGTTTTATTTAGAGATGTATACAAAGATATATGAAATAGTTTGATCGACATGAAATTCATCTCAGAATTTTGTAAACATTATTTCTTTATATAGTGATATTTACTTTGAAACGAATATTTAGTATTTTCTATGTTACATTCTAAAAGAAATATAACGCTTCCAAATATATGTATTTGGCTTTCTATAATTTGTGTCATTCGAATGATACAAGTTGAAAACCGCAATACCTTTGAAAAATGTTTGTATCTGTGTCCTACCCATAGCAATCTTTTCACACATAATTGTAGAGAAAGTGGGAATAAAAATAATATTTTTCATTCTTTGCGCGTAGGATGGAAACAGATGTCTTACTTCGGAACGCTACAATTGAGCGATGTTTGCTGAGCAATATGCTTCGATTTCTTTTATAGAAGCCGAATTCAGAAGAGAATTTTCGAATAACATATTTTCTTTATAATATTTTCGTTTCTTCTATTTTTTTCTTTTGTTGCAGAAAAGGTTGTTTGTGGCATGGGCAGCAGTTGGCCTAAATCTTGTAGCAAATCAAGGTTTTCACTTTAACAATGAGTATTTCAACAGATGTTGAAAGGTTTCATGGGTTATTTTGATGCAATTTTTCAATGCATATAAAATATAAGAAATCTTTTTTGAAATATCTTATGCGATTTTGAGACCTTCATATTGAATTTGTATGAAGACATAGAAAGATGTTGATATTTCATGGTTGGTTTGGTTTGTCGCTCTACGGCCATCTTATGCACACTTTGGGCTACACAGACCGGGACCTACTGTTTAAAGTGGATTCCAAACTACTACAAACATCCAGGGACTACAACCCGAAACCTGGAGCACCGAACGCCAGAATGCTCCTCACTCGGCCATCAGGTCGCCTAATCATAATAGATTTTCTAAAATTTTAATTTTGCGTGTGATTCAATTTTGAAATGCATTACAAATAAATGATGTCTCTTTTAGTATCAGTTTCTAAAACAAAATCATTGAAGTATGTAGAATATTTTGGGTGTAATTTAATACTAACTTACTATATTGACTTTGGCATATTTTCACAGAATTCAAAATCAATGTAAATCCTTGATATTTATTAGATATTAATTGGCACTTCCAACGAATTTTGCAACATTTTTTTTTTAATTTTTGCATCAATTTTTTGTTAAATTTTTACAATGAAACTAGTATTTATATTAGTTTCGCTGTGAAAATTTAACAAACAAGATATATGAAATAGTTTGATCGGCATGAAATTCATCTCCGCATTTTGTAAACTTTATTTCTTTGTATACTAATATTTACTTTGAAACCAATATTTAGTATTTTCTAAAAGAAACATACTCTTCAAAATATATGTATTTGACTTTCTGTAATTTTTGCCATTCGAATGATACAAGTAGAAAATCGCAACAGCTTTGAAAAGCGGTTGTATCTCTATCCTTCCCAGAGCAATCTTTTCACACATATTTGTAGAGAAAGTGGGAATAAAAATAATATTTTTCAATCTTTGTACGTAGGCTTGGAAACAGATGTCTTACTTCAGAACCACACAATTGAGCGATGTTTGCTCAGCAATATTCTTCGATTTCTTTGTAGACGCCGAATTCAGAAGAGAATCTTTCCTTTATAATATTTTCATTCCTCCTTCTTTTTTCTTGCATAAAAAAGGTTGTTTGTAACACTGGCAGCAGTTGTTCTAAATCTTGTAGCAATTCAAGGTTTTCGCTTTAAGCAATGAGTATTTCAACAGAAGTTGAAAGGTTTCATGAGTTATTTTGATGCAATTTTCAATGCGTATAAAATATAAGAAACCTTTCAAAATATCTAATGAGATTTTAAAAACTTCATTTTAAATTTTTGTGAAGACATACAAAAATGTTTATATTTCATGAAAAAGTATTAGCAAGATTGCATGACATCTTTGCTATTGAAAAACTGTTTATGAGTTCTTCATTAAAAGAGCAATATAATTTTCTTCTAGTAGCTCAACAAATAATGTATCATGTAAAAAAAAGAATCCGTCACCTTCCAGTTAATATTTTTCAGTGCTTGGAAAATATACAAAAAAGAAAAAAAAAAAATAATAATAAGTTTTCATGATTTTTCAAGTAGATCAATATTTATTGATGAGTTAAGAAATCCATAAAAAATTGTTATGGATTTCTTATTGAATCCATGATTATCTAAATGTTTTTTCATAATGATGTACAATTTATAATGAGACATTATTCTCAAAAATATAGTTATGTTTTTGAAATAACAGTTCTTCTCCATTGGCGCAATGGACCGAGGCCGTTTGCCTACTGGAGATTTCGAGACAGGAGATATTTTCTTTATACTGGGGTAGGATTGTCAGCACTACGTCCAACGCTCTACGGTCATAGTAGTCCTTTATCTACAGTTTTAATGGCTTCCGAACCAATACAAGTATCCATGACACCGCCGTAAACTCGAACCCGAAACTAGTAGCACTGAGTGCCAGAGCGCTAGTCACTCGACCATCAAGCCGCCTAATAGGGATGGACTTTCTAAAATATTTACATGCTATTCAATTTTGAAATGCATTACAAATAAATGATTTCTCTTTTACTATTACTTTCTATAACGAAATAATTGTAGTATGGTAGAATATTTTGTGTGTAATTTACTACTAATAATATTAAGTTACTATACTGATATTTGTATATTTTCACAGAATTCTAAATCAATATAAATCCTTCATATTCATTGGATATTATTTGGATCTTGGAAAACTTTGCCTTCACACTAGTAGTATTGTAAAAATTTATTTATTACTAAAACAAAAAGCTGCAAAATTTTAAAAGATCTTTTACATTACTTAATTACGCAACTGGCATCTTTTGTTGAAATAAAAGAGAGAGTATATATATATATATATATATATATATACACTGAAGTGACAAAAGTCATGGGATACCTCTTAATATCGTGTCGGCCCTTCCTTTCGCCCGGCGAAGTGCAGCAACTCGACGTGGCATGGACTCAACAAGTCGTTGGAAGTCTTCTGCAGGAATATTGAGCCATGCTGTCTCGATAGACGTCCATAATTGTGAAAGCGTTGATGGTGCAGGATTTTGGGCACGAACAGACCTCTCGATGATGTCCATAAATGCTCGATGGGATTCATGTCGGGCGATCTAGGTGGCCAGATCATTCGTTGGAATTGTCAGAATGTTCTTCAAACCAATCGCGAACAGTTGTGGCCCGGTGACATGCCGCATTGTCATCCATAAAAATCCCATCGTTGTTTGGGTACATGAAGTCCATGAATGGCTGCAAGTGATCTCCAAGTAGCTGAACATAAGCATTTCCAGTCAATGTTCGGTCCAGTCGCACCAGAGGACCAAGTCCATGCCATGAAAAAAACAGCCCATACCATTACGGAGCCACCACCAGCTTGAACAGTGCCTTGCTGACAGTTTGGGTCCATGGCTTCGTGGGGTCTGCGCCACACTCGAACCCTACCATCAGCTCTTACCAACTGAAATCGTGACTCATCGGACCAGGCCACGGTTTTCCATTCATCTAGGGACCAACCGATATGCTCACGTGCCCACGAGAGTCGCTGCAAGCGATGTCGTTCTGTCAGTAAAGGCACTCGAGTCGGTCTTCTGCTGGAATAGCCCAAAAAAGCCAAATTTCTCCGCACAGTTCTAACAGACAAGTCCCTTGTACGTCCCACATTGATTTCTGCGGTTATTTGACGCAGTGTTGCTTGTCTGTTAGAATTTACGACTCTTTGCAGACGTCGCCGGTCTCGGTCGTTAAGTGCAAGCGGTCGACCACTGCGCTATCCATGGTGGGATGTTATGCCTGAAATTTCATACTCTCGGCACACTCTTGACACAGTGGATCTGGGAATGTTGAATTCCCTAACGATTTCCGAAATAGCATGACCCATGCGTCTAGCTCCAACTAACATTCCGCGTGCAAAGTCTGTTAATTCCCGTCGTGCGGTCATCATCACGTCAAAACCTCTTCACATGAATAACTTGAACAGAAATGAAAGCTCTGCGAAAGCACTGCGCATTTATACCTGTTCTACGAGATGCTACTGCCATCTGAAAATTTGCATATTGCTATCCCATGACTTTTGTCACTTCAGTGTATATATATATATATTAAAATGAAATTTTATTCATTCAAATGCCATACAAAAAATGTATGTTTTATTTAAAGATGTATACAAAGATATATGAAATAGTTTGATCAGCATCAAATTCATCTTTGAATTTTGTAAAATTTCGTTCTTTATGTACTAATATTTGCTTCGAAACGAATATTTAGTATTTTCTATGTTACATTCTAAAAGAAATATCACGCTTTAAAATATATGTATTTGGCTTTCTGTAATTTTTGTCATACGGATGATACAAGTTGAAAACCAGAACAGCTTTGAAAAACGGGTTGTATCTACTTCCTTCCCAGATAAAATCTTTTCACACAGTTTGTAGTGAAAGTGGGAATAAAAATAATATTTTTTTATTCTTTGTGCGTAGGTTTGAAACAGATGTTTTACTTCGGAACCCTACAATTGAGCGATGTTTGCTTAGCAATATGCTTCGATTTCTTTGTAGAATCCGAATTCAGAAGAGAATTTTCGAATAACATATTTCCTTTATAATATTTTCTTTTCTTTTCTTTTCTTGCATAAAAAGTTGTTTGTGACATGGGCAGCAGTTGCTCTAAATCTTGTAGCAATTCAAGGTTTTCACTTTAAGCAATGAGTATTTCAACAGATGTTGAAAGGTTTCATGAGTTATTTCGATGCAATTTTTCAATGCATGAAAATATTAGAAATCTTTCAAAATATCTTATGAGATTTTGAAAACTTCATATTAAATTTGTGTGAAGACGTATAAAAAAATGTTTAGATTTCGTTAAGGAATAGGAGCGAAATTGCATGTCATCTTTGCTATTGAAAAATTATTTATGAGTTCTTCGTTACAAGAACAATAACCTTTTGTCTACAATAGCTCGAGAAATAATGTATCATTTAAAAGACACAAGTCATGAGCCTTGTAATTCATATTTTTCAATGCTTAAAGAATACAAAAAATAATGAATTTGCAACATTTTTCAGGATTGGTTTGGTTTGTCGCTCTACGGCTATTTTCTGCACAATTTGAGCTAATTAGACCGGGACCTACCGTGGATTCCGAACCACTAATAAAGAAGGTTTTCAAAAAGATCAATATTTATTTATCGGTTATGAAACAAATAAAAAGTTACTTCTGAAACCTTGATTATTTGAATGTTTTCACATGATTTACAATTTATAATGAGATATTTTTTTCTCAAAAATATAGTTACGCCGATACAATTACTGTTATTATTAAGCCCCATGGTGGGCCAAGGCTGTCTACCTACTGGCTGATTTCGTGACAAGAGATGTTTTTCGGGGTAGGATTGTAAACCCTCTGCCGTATAGTCATATTAGACCAGAACATACGTTTTAAAGTGGATTCCTACCACTACAGACATGGCTCTTCTGGGATTTCAACCCAAAACCTACGTCACCAAGTGCCAGAGCTGTAGACACTCGGCCATCAGATCCCAATAATTTTTATTACAAAGCCTATAATCACTTCTACCATATAATGCCATTAATAAAACTTGTAAATTACGTAACTAAATATTCTCAGAATACCAAGGTTCTCCTTTCCCACATAATGCAAGTATTTAAAAATAAGGGCAATATTTGTTAACTGATGGCTTGAGTTGCCACAGTCCCTTTGGAACATGAACCATTATTTGGAAAATGTTTTTTTTTTATTAACAACAAAATGTATATAAATATCGAATACTAAGAACTTGGCACTATTTACAAGGTCTTCAAGGGATTTCAAAAGAAATTTATAGACTTTCTCCCAACTTGATTTGAAGTCTTTTTAAAACATAGTAGTATGAAAAGAAAACATCCAGGTAAGATAAAATCCCCTTTTATTTCCGTCAATTTTTCTATATCTGTCTATATATAATGCTCAACACATGCACAGCTATAGTTAAGTTGCAGAATACAAAAGACTCCATACGTCATGCAACAACACCCATGACGCATGTCAACTCGAATTCACCTTGATCTCGATATCATCTAAGCCTGTAGCGTCAATCGCACTGCCGGCGCCACGAACGAGACACATATATTTAGAGAAGTGTGAGGCAGCATACATAAACATTTTAAATAAATATAATCCCAGTTAAAGTCCGCCTCTCACACATTATATGCACACATTAACACATTATATGCACACATATTCTTATGCACACATTATATAAAGACCATTTTTAGTTTCTTAATTATAAATTTACAGTGTGTCACAATACTAATGTAATTTTTCCAAAATCTCAGAAAAAAATTAAGTTTAGTGTAAAACAATTTTTCAATTTTTTTAAATATAAAACTTCGTAAATTGAAATATTTTAAGTAAGTTGCAACTTTAAACTTTCAGGAGCAATTATAAAAGCAAAACTTTCATTAATATTTAGATCATTAACCTGAAATTGGAAATATAAGAATGCATTTTTATTTTTACATTTTCTCTTAAAGTGATTCACATCTTAGAAACACTCAATTCGTGAAACTTTGATTGAATTCTCTAATTTTACTTCAGACATTGCTTTTGTAAAAATATCTGCTGAATTTATTTTGCTTCTAATATACTTTAAACTGAACTTTTTTTTTAACACTAAATTCTTCAGTAAATGATATTTTATGTGAATATGTTTAATCTTTGAGTTTTCTGCAGGAGATTTTGAAAAATCAATCACTGTTATCGCAATATTGAAGATTGTGTGATTCTCTTAATTTACATTAAACATTTTTAACTTAAAGATTCTGATTAACCAAACTAATTTCTTTGCCACTTGTATAAGTGATGCATATTCAGACTCTAGTGTAGATAAGTTAATGCACTTCTTGCTTGTTAGCCTTCCACAATATGAGTGCATTATCTATAAATATTATCATTCCCACCATGGAAATTCTATTATCACGATTAGACGCACAACTTGCATCACTATAACAAATTACTTTAAGTGAAGTAGCTTTTAATTAATTCGTGATAGTAGCTTTTTGTTTCTGTTACAGCTAACGTATCCCGATAATTTATATGTTTTTCAACGTGATATAGGAATTTGAGCTAGAATATTAACAATAACAGATGTCTGTTCTAATTTTGTTGGCGATGCAAGCTAAACACCTTATTATATTTATGTATGGTAATTCTTCTATTTCCACTATCTCTTTGCTATTGTTTGGAACACTGCTCAGGGTGTAGTTCTTTTCAAATTGTAATGAAGAAAGACGTTATTGGAATTTTATATTATTATTTTTCATTTCAAATTCTTGAAAAATAGTCTTGAAATTGGTGAATATATAATTTATCGTCCATCTCCTTAAATTGCACACCAAGTTGTTTACGGATTTTCCTAATACTTTTAAATCAAATTTCTGTTTTAAAAGTTCTATAGTTATAATTCTATAATTATAGTTCCCAGTTATATTTAAGTAAAAAAAAAAATACATTATATTGCACACATCGCGCGACAGCTATAGCGCATGACAGCTCTAATACCACATCTAATATTGTACCGATATTATCTAAGTCTATCGTCTCGAATCCGACTGCCGGCACCGCACATCGGGAAGGAGGCACAGGCAATTAGGAGAGGTGTGAGACAGCATACATAAAACTTTAAGTCAATATTATATCATTAGAACCAGGTTTAAAAACTGCAGATTTAGAACAATCCCATCGATTAGTCACTTAAAGGACTATGCTATTCAACAGTCAACTTAATAAGGGATGCTAAAACTAATGTACGAATTACTCTTCTTTAGAAAGATATTGAACTTATAACAGCATCAACTGACATAGAAAAGTTGTGTCTTTAGAAATATGATTCAAAGTGCATGGAGAACTTTAAGAAGTTTAGGTCACAACTAAGCAAGCATTTTTACCATACAATGGATAGGCGTAGTGCAAGCTGTTGCACCGCTAAGAGTTAGCAGTATGGATATAAATGGACACTGACGGAAATGTATGGACAAAATTGCAGACATTGGTTGACTGCTAATTGGCCTACCGTAATGAAGGCTTAACTCCTGCAATGCATCAAGCGGCGCTTTTGACGAAATCACCAGGTATTTCTTGGATATCGCCAATAGTAACAGCAATCCCAGCAGCCAGTTCATCGTTGGAGTCGACACATATCGTATCCAGCTTTCCAAATAACTACATTGGAAAAAGTTCAAGGGGTTTTTAATTTGTCACAGGTTTTATCAATAAACATCTTTATCGAAGTCTTTGTACTTTCGAAGTACTCGCCCACGGCACCATAATGTCTGTCTTTTCGAATTCATGTAACTAGCCATTCCTTCTGCAATTCCACATTAGAAATAACGATGTTTAACATAAGTAGTTCAATCTATGCGTTTAATAATAGCTCTCTATTGCTTCACTGCTTGCACTTCGCTCATACATTGTATGCCAAAAATTATGTGTTCTACCATTCATTCTACCATTTGCATATGGTAGAATGAATCGCCAATATATTCATAACAAATAATTTTCACTTTAATTTTTTCAATCTTTATACATGTCCTCTGTCTCTAATTTATCTTTCTACGTGTATGAATAAATTAATAATAAATAACTCATCTAAAATAAAGTAATCAATTATCTCTAATTAAGCAAGAAAAGGTCAATGAAATACATTATCGATATTTAATTCCACAATGTTCTACAGTTCGTATCCCAGCACCTTTTTAGATGTATAGATTTCTCACCTTCCGCCCATCGTAAATTGTTGTCCTCTGTCCAGTTTGTTTATACAACACGTTCTGCTCATTTCTCTCCTTTAATGCCGTGGTATAAAAGCACTTTTATATCGTCGACAATAGCCCCTAAAACTAGAGGAGTAGTTCTGGAAGAGGCTTTGGGGAGCAATAACCGCCACATAAGAAACTTCTGGTCGCAACGACTTGATACTTTTTTTTTTTTGTTCTTGTGTCTTAAGTCACAGCTTGCGATGAACAATAAACACTTTAAGTATCGATTTAATGCCACGAGATTCCGAAAGGTTTGAGTTTTTATTTATTATTATTTTTTTTATCCTTTGAAGTATGGAGTGGGTGTTGAGCTTTAAAAGTTTGGTGCGATAATTAGGGGTGGTAGAAATATTTTCCTTTTTATTAAAATCGTGCGTGACATTTCCCTTTTTTGCGAGGCAAAGTAAGTAGGAGATTGTTATCACATAAGGGAATTTTGATCTCCGTTTTAGTAGTTCTATTAGTCGTAGTGCTATTTCTGAAATTTTAATTCATGTTATAAGAGGATTGATTTTTTTTATAAGTAATCCGTACTTATTAATATATTTTGTAAGGAATTATTTTGATGATGTTTTATCTCAGGCTATTATTGTTGAATATCAGATAATAATTATTATATATTTTTAATAACTTATTTATTATAGGATACTTTTTTCAAAGTATATATCACGTTAAGTTAATCATTTAATTTATTTAAATAAATAATTTAAAAATTAATTAATTTTTTAAACAAATGTCATCATAATTTAGTCAAATGATTTTTAAACAAATGTCAACATAATTTCGTCAAATAATTTTTAAACTAATGTCATCATAATTTTGTTAAATAATTTTTAAACAAATGTCATCATACTTTTATCAAATAATTTTTAAACAAATGTCATCATAATTTTTTCTCAAATAATTTATTAAATAATTTTTTTAACGAATGTCATCATTTTTGTCAATTTTTAAAATTTTTGTCAATTTTTTTAAACAAATGTCATCATAATGTCAATTTTTTAAACAAATGTTAGCTTAATTTTGTCAATTCTTTAAACAAATGACAGCTTAATTTTTGTCAATTTTTGTAAAAAATGTCATCATAATTTTGTCAATTTTTAAATTTTTTTAAATAAATGTCATCATTTTTGTCAATTTTTTTAATTTTTTTTAAACAAATGTCATAATTTTTGTCAATTTTTAAAATTTTTTTAAACAAATGTCATCATAATTTTGTCAATTTTTTAAACAAATGTCAGCATAATTTTATCAATTTTTAAAATTTTTTTAAACAAATGTCAGCATAATTTTATCAATTTTTAAAATTTTTTTGAACAAATGTCATCATAATTTTATCAATTTTTAAAATTTTTTAAACAAGTGTCATCATAATTTTATCAAATAATTTCTTTAATAATTTTTTTAACAAATGTCATCATAATTTTGTCTAATAATTTTAATACGATTTTTTTAACTACTGTTTAAACATGTGCCAAATTTTTAAGCCTTTATACTACCTTGTTACATTATATAGTTAGATGGCTAGTTTTCAGAAAAATGACAGTTGTCAAATTGTTGAAACTATCACCTTAATTGGTTACCTTAAAATAACGACAAAAAAAAATCGCTAGAAATTAAATTATACGCACTTGTACCTTTTTTTATTGATTTTTAAATTTTATTCTGCTCTCGCAAGAATGACAAAAAAAAAAAGTAAACAATCCTAAGAATCCTAAACAATTCAATTCCGATTTTCTATACACCTACTAGCATAATATAATGCATTTTTGATGTATCTTGTAAATTTTCATTGTGTTTCCTTTCGTAGGATTTAGAAAACCTTTTTAAAGCTTAAAATAATAGATAACAAAGTTTTTCACAAAATGTTTACGAGTCAAAACAAAAACTATACATAGTTATTTGTTTGAAATAAATTTTAAAACACAAAAGAAAGAAATTGTCTTTAAGATTTGCATTAAGGAATATAATTTTAATATGATTAGACTTAAAAAAAATATGTTTTAGCTAGGTAATTAATAATGGTATATACATAGAGTAAAATAGCACACTAATATGACGTATAGCATTATAATCAAAATAATTTTCATATGGCCAGCATTGTAAAAACTTATCATTAATTATAATTGTACTGTGCAGATTGGGCCAAATGCAACAGGGTGTAGTTGGGTTGAAATACTTAAGGTGCAGGTTGGAGAACTCACAGCTTTATTTATACATGCGTTAACACCACACACATACAATTTTTACCATATTTAAAGACTTATAATTATATACTCTTGGAAGGATTCCACTTCTAAGCCAAAAACCTGCTACTCAGGTATGCGCAGCGTGCGCGAAAGATACTTCCTCTCCGGGTGAGAGTCTATAGGCCAACTGATAGGCAACCGTGAGTTGAATATATTTCCTCTCAAAGTGACGAAATATATTAAACTCACTGTAAACTAAACGTCTAGACTGTAAACTAAACGATAGCTGGACCGCCGGTTGCGCTGTACTGCTTCACGGATGAGAATCTCAAACCCGATTGGCCATTTATTCTGAATAACACAGGGGGTGCTCTTACCAGTGCTTAGGAGGGAGCATGGTAATATAATTCCATTTTTAAATAGTTTTAATATAACGATTTTATGAAATATTTCTAAACATACGTATTTTTATTATTATTCCACAACAAATACATTGAACTTGTCCTAAACAATTCTGCTTTCATGACAAAGGCAGATATCTTATAGATATTTCACATTTTGTAAAAATATAAAGATAAACAATATTCTGCTAACATTCTCTAGCAATACAATACAAGACAAGATATGTCATAGAAATGCTATATTTTGACTGTGGAAAGTTATTTCTACCTACTTTTTTCTTATAATAAACAATTTAAAAACTTTCCATTTTCAAATACACTAGCAAATCTACAGAGAAAAAAAAGAGCATCATATATTTCAAGGAGAGTTCGAAAAGAATAAACAAATGCAAGCATCTTGAAGATGCATCGCAGTGTTCTTGGCAGGCGTATTTTAAGAAGTTCAGCAGAACACATCTTCCCTGTCACTAACCATAATCCAAAATAATAGTTACTGCTTGAACTATTATAACGAGGTGATGGATCGGTAAGATTTTCCCTCACGAAATAAACTTAGGGAAAAATACTTTCAAGAAGGAATTACTGAGACTGTTTAGGGAAATATGCTGTACCAAAGCGTGATTTCCTTTTAGCGTGTCAAAAATTTGAAGACCAAGGAGAAGTTTGAGGCAATAACTTTTTAAGTGCAGACAACATTAGTTATTTTCTGTCCCTACTACCTGCATTTGTTAGTAAGTGTTCGAGGAATATTTTCGTCTGGATTATTTCTGAATTTAATTACTTCTAATACAAGAAACTTGCATTTGTCTTTTGCTCTTGTCAATTTAAAGTGTAATCCAAAGGAATTGTTTATGATTAAAATATTAAATGTTTCATAATTTGTTTGGTTACAAAATGATTTGAATAGTTTTAAATTTTAAATGTATCACTTAAATAAATAAACTAGTTGTCATATGTTAAAATTGTTGAGGGGCCTGATGGCCAAGTGGCTGGCGCTCGGTATCACAGGTTTCGATTTCGAGTCCCGGCGGTGCAATGGATGTTTGTAATGGTTCAATCCACTTTAAACTGTAGGTCTGGTCTGTTTAGCTAAAGCACAAATGTGTGGACAAACCAAACCAAACTAACATTAATTATAATTGTTGTGTGAAATACTTGAAATACTTAAGGCGCAGGTTGGAGAACTCACGGTTTTATTTATGCATGCATTAACACCACACACATACAATATTTAACACATTTAAAGACATATATCTATAGACTCGTGAAAGGATTCACTTCTAAACCAAAAACCCAATACTCAGGTATGCACAGCGTAAGATCGAAATATACGAGGTAATCGAAAGATACTTCCTCTCGGGTGAGAGTCTATAGGTAAACTGATACGCAAGCTTGCATTGAATATATTTCTTCTCGGAGTGAGAGACTGTAAACTAAATGTTTCTCAACGAAAGCTCATGTTGCTCTGTACCTCATCTCAGATAAGAATCTCAAGCTCGACTGATTATTTCTCCTGAATGCCACATGGGGCGCTCTGACTAGTGCTAGGAGGAAGCACGGTTACATAATTTTAAAGGGTTTAAGAATAATTTTAATATAACGGTTTTTAAGAAATATTTCTGAACATAAATATTTTTAATAATTTACTATTATTCTACAACAAATACATTGAGACATGCATTGAACATTGTACTTGAACATACATAGAACATTAAATATACATAGAACATTAAATATACATTGAATACATTGAACTTGTTTTAAGCAATTCTGCTTTTATGGCTTTGACAAAAATCTGATATTTCATATTTTGTAAAACAGAAGGATAAACAATATTCTGCTAACATTCTATAGCAATACAATACAAGACAAGATATGTCATAGAAATGCTATATTTTGACTGTGTGAAAGTTATTTCTACCTACTTTTTTTCTTATAATAAACAATTTAAAAACTTTCCATTTTCAAATACACTAGCAAATCTACAGAGAGAAAAAAAAAGAGCATCATATATATTTTCAGGAGAGTTCGAAAAGAATAAACAAATGCAAGTATATTTGAAGATGCATCGTAGTGTTCTTGGCAGGCGTATTTTAAGAGGTTCAGCAGAACACATCTGTTCTGTCACTAACCATAATCCGAAATAATAGTTACTACTTGAACTATTATAACGAGGTGATGGATCGGTAAGATTTATCCCCGACGAAATAAACTTAGGGAAAATACTTTCAAGAACGGGAATTACGGAGACTGTTTAGGAAATATGCTGTACCAAAGCGTGATTTCCTTTTGCGTGTCAAAAATTTGAAGACCAAGGAGAAATTTGAGGCAATACTTTAAGTAACTGCGTGTTAGTAAGTGCAGACAACATTAGTTATTTTCTCCCTCTACTGCCTGTATTTGCGTGCAATAAAATGTTCGAGGAATATTTTCGTCTGGATATTTGTTTGGATACTTTACTGATTTTAATTTACTACTAATACAAGAAACTTGCAGTTGAATGAAGTTTCTTTGCTGTCATGTCAATTTAAATTTAATCCAAATCCGATTTGTTTATGATTTAAGATGCTGAATGTTTCTTAATTTGCTTGGTTACAAAGTGATTTGAATAATTTTAAATTGTACTAAATGTATCACTTAAATAAATTAGCTAGTTGTCATATGTGTTGTAATATATTACTACACAAATTGCAATAAAATCTATACCTATGAGAACTTATAGATTTATTCTTTTAAATTCGTCATCTAACTATCATTAATTATGAAAACTAGTAAAATATGACCCGACATTGCTAGTGCTTACAATCATTGCAGACTTTAAAAAGCTTGCAGTCATTAGATTTACAAAGATCAGTTGCTAAGTTGTTCTTCAGTGTATGAAAAAAGCAGCAGATATTGGCGGGTTAGAGAGTGGATACAATTGGCATCCAGCGACTAATTTTCTTTTATCTCTATGCAGTCACAGTTTGATGTAGTTATTGCTATAAGTTACTGTTTTGTTCTGTTTTACTGTTTTGCATTCCATCTTTATGCTCCAATCTCATCTGTGATGCATGGCCAACCAATGAAGTAAAACCAAGTGCTTTTGCAATAAAAAAAAAAGGTTTCAAAAATCCTCGTGGAATATAATGTTGTTTCCGTTTTTTATACGTCAAAAGGCTGTTTATGTTGTACATAAAATGAATCGTGAGTTTTCATAATAATAAAAATAAAAATAAGTAAAAAAATGTTTTCAACTAATAAAATAACACGTTAAAGTAATTTGTATGCTGCGATTTATGAAAATGGATTTGTTAGTCTGATATTTTCACTTTATACACAAGAAAATGTTTGGATTAGAACATACATTCCATACTTAAACTTAATTAATTCCAGAATCAATTCTCTTTGTCACTGAATGTTTTCAGTCCATTGAATATAATCTTTTTCAACAGATGTTAAGAGAATTCTAGATGCAAGTTCTTTTGTCACATTTCGTGAATTCGTTCATGCGCATTTGGGGACAATTGATTATGCGTCTCGAAATGTTTTCAAAAGTTTTATTTCTCTTGGAGTTTCAGTTGTTCAACAATTGTCAACTCTAGAGCAGCTTGATTGTGTCCTGCATTTTATTAAATAAATAGAATTTGTGGAATATTAATTTGTTTGTACTAAAGTGGAAGTTGTAGTTAGTTCGAACATTTCACAGAAAAATTATCTTTTCAAAAAGTTCTATTAATAAAATGTATGTAGTACCTTCAGTTCATAAATTGTGACGATGCAAAATTAATTTACAAATTTTTAATCTTCAAATAATCCAGAGAGAAATATGAATGATTTTTTATATGGCATATAATGGTAATTTAAACGAATTCATTTAAGCACGTCAAATTGTGAAATATATTGAAATTCGGCACCCAAGCTCATGTGTAAGTTTTTAATTTATGTTGTATTTGTTCAAGTAAAAGTAACTTTTATTTTGATTTTAATTAAAAGGAAATGCAATTTAACTATTGCAAATTTTACAAGCAATATTTGAAATTTAGAAATTTTAAACTAATTACGATTTTTTTTGCAGTCATGTATCGATTTCCTGACATATGGTATCTATTCAGCCATAAAGTTGGTAGCGAGAGCAATTAATTATGCAATAATAGTGCACAAAGAACTTTGTAACAAGTGCAATTAATAAAATAAATATTCAGATAACAATTTTCTTAAGTATGAATAGAAAAAGAAAAAAATCCCACAGTTCGTTCAATAATTTTTTATTCAATAAATTACTGTTCAATATTATACTGTGTGAAATTGATGTAAATAAGATGTAAATAAGTATGTAAATAAGATGATGTAAATAAGATGTAAAATCGATTACAAAGCTCAAAGTAGCTGATAATTGTGTAATTTACAATGGTTTATATTAGTAATAAGCATAATCTGGCATTTGAATACTTGTTCTATGTTTCATTTTTTAATATTGTAAATCAATAAATTAATAATTGGTTTGCTAAAATAAAAATTAATAGTAACTCTAATAAATTAGATTGTTAAAATAAATTTCCGAATTTTTTTCCGCATCAATTGATGTGTTTGTTATAGGTATACCACGAATTATTTTTGTTTGCCTCTATTTGCATATATTTTTTTACCAATTTAAAAGCATTTTTTCTTAGGATGAAGTCTAAATTGTTGTTATATTTTTAATAGCTCCACTTTTCATGAAAGTTTGATTTTATATGACCTTTTTAATCTCCAGATCCCTATCCATTTCGTTCTTAAATTTATGACTTTTGAGCACATAAAATAATCCTTAAATATCTATCCATTAAGTTATTGATTTATTTTATATTGTTATGTAATTGTGGTTGTTTAATTTTTAAAATGCCACAAAAATTTAATGATTAAAAATTTTAAAATTGGGATTTATGTATATAAATATATTAAAAAAAAAAGTGGTAAATACACCGACTTTCCAGTGGATTCCATCACAGGTTGGAATTTATGGAAACAAAAAGGCCAGGTCTCCTGGAAAATAAGTAATATAAAAAAAAAAATTTTTAAAAGTCAACTCCTACTTTTTTTTTTTGCACTATATTGCAGAAAGTCTTTATAAAACATTTTCATTTTTCATTTTTTTTAAGTTTATCTGGCGCCATCCATTGGTAGATATAGGCAACTTAAATCTAAAAAAAACTAAAATTAATTAATTAAATTTAATTACTGAATTAATATTTGAAAAAAAACTGTATTAACATCAAGTGTCATCACTACAAGTTCAAAAAAATGTATTTGAGCTTGAGTGGGTGAATAAAAGTATTTTTATTAACGATTGAAAATTTGAACAAGATATATATAGGGAAAGTGAGAGCTCTTTACTCTTTTAGGAGAATTATAACTCTTTTAGCGAATTACTATCTTAACACCAAAGGGGAAAAAGGGACAATTCCATGGTGATCGGAAAAATTTAGTGGAAAAAATAGCAAAGAACTTTTTGTTGCCAATTTTAGATTAAGAACTGGGCATGACTGCCTGGGTAAACATCTGGCTAAAATAGGGAATGTGAACTCTGATGTATGTGTTTATGTAAGACAGAAAAAAATGAATGAGGCCAATCTACTAGTTAGGTCGGGACTGGACTCTTAAATTACAACAGAATGGTGATTTGTGTACTCTTTACTGGAGGGCAAGAAAAATATGTCCTGGTCACACGGACTTTTATTATGGTGCTTCTAGCTTTTAAATTTTTTATCCTTAGAATATTTAACTTGTTTTAAGACTTTTTTTTTTTGAACATTTATGTTAACAATGCTTGGTCTTTTCCCTTTGTAATTTTGATTTTTTTATATGTTGTTTTTCAACGGAAAGTGATAAAATTTGTATGGAATGAGTTCCAATAAAGCCATATTAATAAAAATATGTATATTAAAAAAAAATTTAAAAAGGGTAATATTTTTAAATATTAGATATATAATACAACCGAATTAAAAGAAAATTAAATCATTAAATCTTCTCATAGGATGTACTGTATTTACCTAATTAAATCATTAAATATTTTCATTTGGTGAACTTATTACAGAAACATACATATTCATACCACCCATTTAAAAAAAGTCAATACAGTTTATTAAATTTATCATTAGAAGATGGAAAATCAATACGTTACAATAATTAAAATTTATAAATATAAAAAAATTTTTAAAAATTAAATTTATGATTTTTTTCTCTTTTTATATTTGTTATTCAGTTGATGCAAAACTTGTGTAGAATAATTCTTATCGTATAATAGACACACTGCATTTATAAAACATACATGCTTGGTCCATCCATCACAAATGCCAATAAAAACTTTACAGCAACTCAGAAACAAGCTCAAACGCTTTTCCTAAACCAAATCACGCATCTCCTATACCACTGTCCGCTTTGCACGCGGAATCCCAAACTTATTTATGATTCTTGACGTCCATGGAGTACACGCATTATTTTCGTGGAATTCCTTTGACAACGGCTTTTGGGCCACGGGGTCTTCAGGGATGATCCGTCATTGACAGAATTCCCGAGTAGCCTGAGGACAAAGGGTCGGCATTCAGCGCAAATACGCGGACATAGAAATTCAATGATAGGAACGGAATGCGTTAAATACCCCGCCGTTCTCAGGCATTAAATCATATCTGGCGATTATTGGAGAATATGATGTTGAATTAAATATATTTCTAAACACGTGTGATGAAATGAAGATTTGATTTGGGGTTCTTTTGAATTGGAAGACAAGGGGTGTCAGGTTCCGAGCCTAATGTGTTTTGAAATGTCAACATTTATGTCAAATATAATTCCCTGTTGAAGTTTAAAACAGGGAATACAGAAAATATAAAATACATTGAGTAATAGAACATATCTTTTTGTATATTAAGTAATTTAATATTATATGTATTATCGTATATGTATTTTTGTATATTAAGCAATTTTAATAGTATAGGTTTATTTTTGTAATAAACTATTTTATGTTTAATGTATTAATTTTTCTATACTGAATTTTTTCCTCTTTTCATTTATGAAATCACTATAAAATATTTAATATTGTACGCTTTTTTTTTTTTTTTTTTTTTTGACGTTTCGAATCTTATTTATTTAAATCAGTTATGTATTGTTCATACATAATATTCAACAATTAATAATTTATTTTTAATAGGATATATTTTTTAAGAAAAGTTGTTTTTAAAATTAGTAATATTATACACATAAAATATTTATTTTCAATAATATTTGGTATATATTCTTTGGTTATAGAAATTTTGAAATAAAATCTTTTCATATGTTTTCACGCTACCGTATTTATGAAACATAGATATTTCTTACCACCTGTTTTAAAAAGTCAACGAAGTTTATTAAATTTTATATCTATTGAAGACGGAAAACCAAAACATTATAACAGTTTAAATTTATAAATATAAAGTAAACTAAAATAAAAAAATTTTAAAAATTAAATTTATAAGAATATTTTCTCTTTTTATAAACTGTTTGTTATCCAATTGACGCAAAACTTTAAGTAGTTAATTCTTAACGTCTGCCAGACGCACTGCAATTTACAAAACATGCATGTTTGCTGCGTCCATCACAAATGCCAATAAAAACTTTTTACGGCATCTCGACAAACAAGCTTAAAAATCTTTCCTAAACCCAAATCACATCTCTATACCAGTCCTCTTTGCGTGGATTCCGACATTTATGATTCTTGGACATCAAAGCGTACGCGCATTATTTTCGTGGAATTTCTTTGACAACGGCTTTGGCGCAGGGTCTTCAGGGATGATCTGTCATTGAAAGAATTACCGAGTAGCATGCGGACAATGGGTCGGCACTTGGCGCAAATACGCGGGGACAAAGAGAGAAATTCAATGATTAGGAACGGAATGTGCGTTAAATAGCCTGCCGCTCTGAGGCATTAAATCATGTCCGACTATTGACCCTAGAATATGATGTTGAATTAAATATATTTCTAAACACGTGTGATGGTAAAGTTCTTATTTGGGATTCTTTTGAAAGGAATTGGAAGACGAGGTGTCAGTCAGTTTCGAACTCTAATGTGTTTGGAATGCAGCAATGTAATAA